>JACXGI010011199.1:0-25598 GCA_016801175.1 Esox masquinongy | reverse complement strand
CATAACACACACTGTCCCGCCATAACACACACTGTCCCATCATAACACACACTGTCCCAATCACAAATCGTCTGTACTTATCTCTCCTTGACTAGCTTTTATACTTCATTAATAGTCCCTGACATAACTTTACTTTCAAAGGCTGGTGACTTATAGTTTCTAGACTATGGTTGTCTGTGCAGAAATGGCCTGTAGTTATTTCTAGTTGCTTGCACTGTTTAACGAGTGGAACAGCTATCAAAGGCCTTCTCCATTAACAAGTATGCATGAGATCAGTCACACAAATCAACTGATTGACTAACTGTTTGATTGATCGATATCCAATGTAGCCTGTAAGGGCACAGATCAAAACATCTGGGTCGACTCCAGAAACATCGACAGCTTCATCAACTGCACCAATATACAAGGGAACCTGCACTTTCTGCGCATTGGGATTGATGGGTAAGTCAGTTTTATCATGCTTGCTGGGTTGTAGTTTAATTGCTGTACGATATAGCCCTGGGCATAATCAGTGTATGAGAGTATTTATCTGCTAGGTACATACTCACACACACCCAGAACCTTACCTGGTGTGAAGGCACTGCTAGCGGTAGACAACATGTAGAGATGGAACACACAGAATGCACTTGCTACGCTTTGGTGGGCGCCGGCAATGTGAACTCCAGTCAGAATGACTGAGCTAAATGAATGGGGTGCATAGTGAGGAGTGTAATGAATGAAGATAGATTCCAGGTCAGGAGAGCAGGATACACACATTATAGTGACGCACCTACACTGACTCTGATTCGAAGAAGGACACTCCATCGCCCTCTGGATTTATTGCATGGTTACATTGATCAGCGCGGTACCGCTGAAAGACGGTTAATTCCGGCACGGGGTTGGGAATTAAGTCACTCAGCTAGGATTCCCTGAAGCAGAAGACTGGTCTAGGAGTTACATTCAGCAGTAGCTCACACAGGTTCTTGCTAAATTAAGTAATAATTTAAAAGGAAACACCTGGGAGGCCTTTCTTTCTGAACGCTTCCCCTTATTTCGTTGATTTCCAGTTACAGAGACACAGCTAAAAATCTGATTTGTTGTGGGTTGATTCGTACGTCATGTGTTGGGGTATGATAACAGAGATTTGGGACAAAAAACAGTTGGCAATGATTCTCTAAGTTGTTGATGCCTGTGATTGTTGGGTGCCTGTGGAAAAAGCCTGCCAAAAATACATTTGATTGATTTATCATTCACTGGTGCATTCTGAGGGGGGAAAATCGTTGTTTTTGTCAAATTCCAAAGTCTAAAAAAACAGGGAAAAGGAACAGCATGTGACATTCAAAATCCTGCGCCTGCCTCAGTGGGAGCAAATGCTACAGGTGCTTATCACTGCTCTGTGTGTGTTTCAGTGACGACTACAATAAAATTCCCAAACTGGACCCTAAAAAGCTGGAGGTCTTCCGCTCTGTCCAGGAGATTACAGGTGTGTGTGTGTGTGTTTATATGTGTGTACATTGCTGGTCGGGGGCCTCTGGGCTACAGGCCTTTAGGGCATTATCAGAGACCCCAAATTTTATTAAATAAACAAAAACTTTGTAGCCTATGGTGGCTGGACACCTTTGGGCCTTTGTTTTACCCATTGGCCTGGAGCCACCTGTTACCTGGGGCCCTGTGTGTGTGTGTGTGTGTGTGTGTATATATATATATATATATATACACACACACACACACACACACAGTTGCGCTCCAAAGTTTGCATACCCTTGGAGAATTGGTAATATATGTACCATTTGTAAAGAAAACATGAGTGAGCAGGCAAAACAAATGTCTTTTCTTTCTTATGGGATTCACATTCAACTGTAGGTCATAACAGAATGGCACGTCATAAAACAAAACATGGCAACAAAGAAAAAAATGAACTAACCAGGGTATGCAAACCTATGAGCACAACTGTATATATAGACAACATTAAAGACCATTTTAAATTTGAGTTGGTTGGTCATTGAAGGATGTGTGCATTGTAAATCATGCGAACTATACCCAGGGCTGGTGAGGGCATATTTCAAGAATAAGCCACTAAACTATGTTAACTTGACCATTGTGTGATATCCAGGTATCCTAAGCGTCGAGGCATGGGTGAAAGATCTGCCGGATTTGTCAGTGTTCTCCAATCTCACCACCATAAGAGGAAGATCTCTCCAAAAGTAAGGATGTGTTTGAGTGTGTTTGTCTGTGTATGTATGTGTGCTAGTATGTATGAATCTGCGCATGCTTATGTATGCATGTGTGACTTTCAGGGAAGGACTTTTGTCATTTTAAGGGCAGGGCCACTTGTGCCTTAAGGGGGTGCCTAATTTGCCAGGGCATAGAGGCCATTGGCCAAGACACTAAGGCGGTCAGGGAAAACAACCAATTAAAATCATATTAAGACCATACCTTAGATGTTAAATATAGGTCATTATAAACCATTTTCCAGTGAGTGTTTTTGTGTGGCCTCAGCTAAAATGTGAACTATTTTTACTTAATGGGACAATCTGTAGATTTGATCATGCATGTGGACGACTAACTTATTTTCACATATGGACATGTAATCTTCACTTCAATCCAATTGAGAGACAAAGTTACCCGATATAACAAATGACACTGAAATATTATACTGATTGTACAAACCTTCATTCATCGAAAATCAACAGAAATGCAATTTGATAGTGTGGGAAAAGTAATTTTATCCCTAGATTCAATAGATAGCTGGTGTTGTCCTCTTCAAACAAAACTTGATGTAATTGTTTCTTATAACTTGTGATCAGTCTCTCACATAAACCTGGGAGGAATTTTTGCCCACTCTTCTTTACAGTACTGTGACATATTTGAGGGCTTTTTTGCATGCGCTGCCTGCTTCTAGTTCCCCCACAGGTTTTTTTTGACTCTGCCATTCCATAGCATTTCTTCTTTTGAGCAATCCTGTTGTAGCTTTGCCTGTGTGTTTTAGATCATTGTCCAGAAGCAAGATTGATTTGGTTCAGCTACAACCTTTTGAAAGATGGTTTCACATTCTCCTCAAGAATTCTCTGGTACAGTTCATCGCTGACTCAATGATTGGCCCTGAGGCAGCAAGGAAGCTCCAAACCCAAATGCCACCGCGTCCATGCTTTTGCCAAACATGGCATCTCGCATTGCAGCCAGACAACTGTATTGTTCCAGTAGTTTTTTTTCACAGGTGTTGTCTGACAAACGTCAGTTGCGTTTTGATAAATTTTTTTTGGAAGCAGATGTTCATCTTTTCTGACATTAGATCTCTTGATTTTATCCTGGGGTTCTTAGAGACTTCCATGAGCATTTTTCGGTTGGCCCTTAGGCTGAATTTGCCAGGACGACCCATCCTATATGGATTTCTGTTTGTCTAGATTTTCTCAATTTCTAGATGATCTGTCTAACAGCTAAGGATGCATTTCAAATTGCTTGGAAATGGCCTTGTAACCTGTCCCAGACATGGGCATCAATACTCTTTCTTTTGAGGGCCTCAAATAGGTATTTTGATCTTGGCTTGATATGTCACCATAGACCCATATGGTAAAGACCAAATCAGACCAATATTCTAGTTTTAGCCATTTAGAGATTAACCAATTCAACCAAATATAAGAAAAGACACATTTACAGTTTGATTTACACAATGATTCCCTATGCTATTCTGTGTTGGTTTTATCACTTAAACAGTAATTGAGCAAACTATGTAGAATGTTTTCAACCAGGAAATCAGGGATTTTGTTTGCCCTAATCTGCAATTGTTGGTGAATATGCTTGAGGGGATAAACACCGACTCAGCGCAATAGAGTGAGGGCGCAGCTTTTCCGTTTAACGGAAGCCAGGCCAGCTTCTGTTGACCAATAGAAAGTCTGCATTTTCTGCTCCCCAAAAATGATTGTTGAATATATTGTGAACACTTATTACACTATTACTACAGGAAAATTCTGGAAGGTTTCTGATATTCCTTTGCATCATTTCTACATTTCACCTCTTACAATATTAATGTTTTGAATGCCCAGTGTAACAATAATGAAGATAACTTTAGTCAACGTTACATCAGTACCTGATGATTAAGGTCTCATAGTCGTGGTCTCTAAGAGCTCATCAATGGAAAATAAACTCACAATACATTTAAATACATTACATTCAACACTGTATTGTGAAATAGTCACTGTTGTAGTAGTTTGATGTGACTCTGCTGAGCGAAATAATAATATTCTTAACAATCACAGTGTGGATTGCATTCAGTCTCAGTGTTATCTCTATTAACCCAGAATATGGAATCTCTATTAACCACTACTATGAAACATTTGGTAGTTTCTTTACAAAACCTGCAAAAAATGTTGTAACTTGTAGATGGTGTATCCAATATGGGTAAAAACACAATCTAGTATGAAATCTGACAAAGCTGACAGTCTGCAGTTTAAACTTGGTGTCACTGTGTAACTTCAAATCGAAAGGGCCAAGACACCAAACATCTGTTAACATCTAAACACTTTTGGAGTTCACTGTAAAAAAACCTCAATACGCGTTTCTGTATAACCCACATGTAATTTAATAATTTGTTTGCTTAATAATACCAAAAGCTGCTTTTTGTTTCAACAGCTTGTGTGAGAATTCCCGTATCATGCATGTCATCATCGTATGCCTCTGTTTGTCTCTCCTTGTTTCTCACCTGCTTGTCCCCTCTGCTCCCGATGTTCCTCTCACAGTTCAAAGAGGTATGGCCAGTGTTGTGTCACCCCTGTACATGTCTCCCAAACCAAACAATAATATATTAGTTTTAATTTCGTGCCACTGAGTTTTGTTTTCCTTTCCGGTTTTCGGATGCTACCTTTGATTTTGGGCGTAGTTTTTATTTTCATGTTCTCAACTGTTTCTCCTGTCCACTCCTCCAGACCGTTGTCTCTGATAGTCATAGGAACATCCATCACCTCTCTTGGTCTGCATTCCTTGAGAGAGATCAGTGATGGCAATGTGTTTGTCAGCAATAACGCCAACTTGTGTTACGTCAAGAAAATGGACTGGACCCCCCTGTTCAATGGGCGCTCCGCAGTCCTCACTGACATCAAGAACAACAGGAACGAGACGGAGTGTGGTGAGAGACACGTCTTTGATACTAGCTGAGATTTAAGTCAAATTCACCATTTATCTTAACTCTGAAGCAGGACCACCGGTAAAAGCGTACATCACGATTAATGGTTGTTTAGAAGTCAAAGAAATAATAAGAGGATTTGTAAATTAGAGATTAGAGAAGGGCTTCATTACCAGTATGTTGCAGTATTATTTTAAGTTGACAATAGTCTCACTATAATAATTACATATAGTATAAATAGATCTTACAAATAAAAACCAGGTGATTGGTTAATAACCTTGGCATATTGGCCATATACGACACCCCCTCGTGTCTTATTGGTAAATAATAATAACTATGTTAATAGCATGCTACTTTGTTTTGATGCACTGTATGTTGTTGTTGTTTTCAGTGGAGGAGGGCCATGTTTGTGATCCGCTGTGTTCAGATTCTGGCTGTTGGGGCCCCAGACCTGACCAGTGTCTCTCCTGCAGGAACCACAGCCGAGGGTCCGCCTGTGTGGCACACTGCAACTTCCACACAGGGTTAGTGAATTAGTCACAGACAGACAGACACACAGGGTTAGTGAATGTGTCCAGTATGACTTTCATTGTGTGTATGTGTACTGTGGTTGTGTGTGGGTTTGTGTTTGTGTACAGAATTTATTATCCTTGTGGGGGCTAAACAATCTGCGCAAGGGCAGTAAAACAAGGAAAATGTGACCATGTGAGGGGTATGTTTAAAGTTACAATTGGAGTTGGGTTTAGAATTAGGCTAAGGGACAGATCAATTTATTTGGGTGCTCTCAGTAGGGCTGTGTGTTTTATTTCGGGGGGGGGGCAGAGGGGACAGCAGTGTTTTATTTCGGGGGGGGGCAGAGGGGACAGCAGTGCAATTGTTTTTAAAAGTGGATGGGATTTCACAACATTGAGGCTACTGGATATCTATATACACAGTAGCCCCTTAAAAACATTATGGGATGGATGAAAAAGCTGCCCATCCAAATTATATCCTCCCTCTTGCTATTTGCAAGGCTGTGTTTTATCCAAAGCCTCCAGCCTTCCTTGAAAATGTACTGTTTCAGGTAAAATTTTTTATAAAAACTGATCAAATACACCTGCGAATGTCAGAGGTGATGACCGCGAGTTCCAATATTTGGACCCATAAAGACCTCTACTTCGAATAGCCTCCCGCCCTGACAAATAATGAACTCTCCCATAGACTTAGAGGTTAGGTTTAGGCTTAGGTTCAAATATACATTGAATGGGAGTAATGTCTGGCGTTCCCAGCAGGATAGTTAAAGGCGTGTTTGTGCTGTCTTCCTCCAACACCAGCCTGCCCAGGGAGTTTTCGGGCCCGAAGGGGGAGTGTGTCGCCTGTCACTCAGAGTGTCGACCACAGGAGGGAAGGAGCAGCTGCCGTGGAGCGGTAACCTAACTTACTACTCCCTCTCATTTCCGCCTATTTCTTCCCACATCTTTCTCTCTCCCTCTCTCCATCACACTCTCTCTCCATCACACTCTCCCTCTCGCACTCGCTCTCACGCCCTCTTACGTTTACGTTTTAGTCAGTTAGCCGACGCTCCAGAGCAACTCACAGCTAATGCGTACATTTTAAGATGGTAGGGATTCTGGTGTTTTCTGCAACTGGGCAGAGACTCTTCTGTACTAGCCTTGAGGGAGAAGCTGGTCCCACTGGTGGGATCACAAGGACATAGGAAGGTTTCGGCTGGGCAGATCAGGAGCTGCGTTCTGTAGGGGCGGGACAGCAGCCAGCTGTGGCAGAACGAAGATCCCGGTAGGGATGTAGGGTTTGAGGATTGCCTGAAGGTAGGGTGGGGAAACTGTCTTTGCTGCTTTGTAGCCAAGCACCGTGGCCTTTTAGCAGATGCGAGATTCAACTGGAAGCCAGTGGAGCGAGCTGAAAAGTGGATGACATCAGAGTACTTGGAAGGGTTGAACACCAGGCAGGTTGCATATTCTGCATGATTTGCAAAAACTAATGTATTATGAACTCAATAAAGTTTCAATAATTGCAATAAAAAAACAACCCGGAACCTAATTAACTGGCAGACACACACTGTATGCCGATGTGTAAAGAAAGCGACGGTGCCGTACACAGAAACAGGCATCACTCTCAGTGGGATGGTTAGGGGGTGTTTTCATCGAGGGCTCAACTGTGGTCACTCAAAGACCTCAAGTTACGCCTAAATTGCTGATCTAACTGATCCAGATAAATAAGGAAATACTGACAAATTTGTAATATGTGATTGTGAACCGTCTCGCTCCCTCCAAATGTTCACACTACATTTGTCCTTCCTGTGCTACTGTAGGTACTTAGCTACTGAGCTAGCTATATTAGCGAGCTAAAGCTATGTCGTCCAACACAGCTTGCTTAAAGGAGAATTTCACCATAGCTCACCTACTTAATGTACTAATATTTACTATTACTAATATTAGCGATGATGCATTTGTGTATTAAAAATACATAATCTCCTTAACACAATCTAGACCAAGCTTGAACACGAAGCTGCCTCCCCATGAAGTTTGTCTTTTAAGTTGGATTTGTCCCTCACTTCCCCTGAGCACAGCCCCCCGATGTCCATTACCTGTGTTTCTCCCTGTTACAGTATCGAGAACAGATCTCTCGGGTTAACAGCCACAGACCTCAATAGTTTGCCGCAGATCTCCATAGTTAATTCCCATACGCATGGTTTTCAATAAGCAAGTTTCAAATCAATTTCTGTTTTAACAAAAGTAATTAGCCATATCTAAAAGGACAAGGAATTACATTTTACAGATTGCCAGCCACAGATATTAATCGTTAGATTCTTTACCAAGCCAAAATAAGCAGCAATTATTTAATTAACGTATTCATTTGGCACTTGGATATTGATAAAACAGGTTTTTTTTAAATCATCACGACAAGCCGTTGTGTTGCTTATTATGAAGTTAGTTAGTTACTCAGATTGAAATATGGCGAAATTTGAAGAGACTTTTCCTAGAAATCAGTTTGTAGATTTGCATCTTTCAAACAACTGTGCTCAGAAGCAGCTGACACAGAAATGCTTGTTCTTTGCACTCTGGTAAGGGAGTTGTGAACTGTGGTGGACTTTTCTTGGAGTGGACATGTCTTCATGTGGAAGGAGAGCAGTGCCGTCTTATGAAGGTTTAGCTTGAGGTGGTGGCCTGGCATGCCAGCAGATATGTCAGCCAGGCATTTAGAGATATGTGTTGCCCCATTGTTGTCAGTAGGGGGAAGTAGAAAAATATTTTTCCAATCTCCCTAGCAACTAGCACTTACAGCTAACTTCATTTACACCATTAATGACAGGATGTAAAAGTTTAAGACTTAGAACACTTATCTTTTTTCAATGTTCTCATTTCTCACATCATTAGAAGCATGACTGTGTAGTGTAATGTAGTAAAACAATCATTAATAACACATCTCAAGCTTTCTGCACTTGCTTAGTAAAGACTATATTTTCGGTGATATTTCTGTTGCTTAAATGTTATTCCTTTGTGTGTATCGCTGTTCCCTAATGTTGTGTAGTGTTTCTTTTTTTGCTTTGGGCACGTCAGTATTCCGCTCTAATCTAATGACATTGTGTTTAAACTCTATAAACAGTGGTGATTCACATTTGGAAGTCAAGCAACACACACCTTTCGACATCACATACTCGGCAGGTGACGTCATATACAGCAATATAATGGGAATAGGGCCAGGACATACAGAACAGGCTGGACTAGTTCCTCCTCCTTTTATAAGTGCACACATTTTTAAATCCAAAGTAGTAGTGTATTGCCCATTTGACATCACCTATCACACTAATATTATCTTTTATTTCTTGTTTTAGCTGAATATCAAATAATTTCTTACACACAAAGTGTGAAATATTTTCTGTTTCTCTCCCAACACCCTTCCCCCTTTCTCAGGGGTCTGATGAGTGTGTGGCGTGTGCCAGCCTGAGGGACGGCCCTCACTGTGTCCCTTCCTGCCCCAGTGGGGTGATTGGAGAAGGGAGGCAGTTTATCTTCAAATACCCCAACAAAGATGGCTACTGTCAGCCCTGCCATGTCAACTGCACACAGGGGTCAGTGTGTGGCTGTGTCTGTGTGTGTTTGTGTCTGTGACTTCAAGTTTGTGTGTGTGTGTGTGTGTGTGTGTGTGTGTGTGTGTGTGTGTGTGTGTGTGTGTGTGTGTGTGTGTGTGTGTGTGTGTGTGTGTGTGTGTGTGTGTGTGAGAGAACACGTGGCTCTGCACGTGTTCATGTGCTGTGACACTGTGGCTCTTGTTGCAGGTGTTCGGGTCCAGGGTTGAGTGACTGTATAGACAACACAAGACACTCCACTAGGTGAGAGCCTCCCCCTGCTGGTGGTTATGTGAATACACACACACACACACACACAATCAAACACACCAACAGACACACACACAGTTATTTGTCTATTCTTGTGGGGACCAGAGACCTAAACCTAACCCAGAAATGAGTGTTCTGTATTTCCTAGCCCTAAGCCAAACCCTTAACGTAACCTCAACCTCAATAACCTAAACATGAACCCTAAACCAAATCTACGCCTTACGAATAACCCTAACCCTAAACACAATCAGAACCCAATTTTAGCTGACTGCCAAAAAACTGTGTGTGGGCCGTTTGTTCAGGTTCTACCATCTTCATGACTACTTTGTAGGGTCCCCACATGAACAAATAGACCTGGATCACACGCGCACACACACACACACACACACACAGACACAGACACTCACACCCACCTGCCAGATACACGTCAGACATTACGTGACCCGTTGTTCCCCCGTAGCCCTCAGATAACAGGGATAGCTTTGGGAGTGCCGGCTGGTCTCATCGTTGCCCTGGCAGTGTTTGTGTTGGGCCTGCTGTACCACCGCAGCCTGGCAATCCGCAGGAAGAGAGCCATGCGCAGGTATCTGGAGAGTGCTGAGGTGAGAAGAGCCGAGGCAGCTGACCCAAAATTATCCACTTATCGCAGAAATTTAGCAAATGTCATTGTCAGTTATAAAAGCCCCTTTTTTGTAAGCCAGATGATATATTACTACTGGTTTGTAGTATATAGTATATAAACATGTACATATTTGCTGCGATTCAAAGTCTAACGTCTTGGTAGAGATGAAGTCTGCAGAGTTCTTGGACATGTTGAGCACATCCAAAAGACCTGTCCAGACGTGCTTGTCTCTGTATGTGTTGTCGAAAGAGCTTTGATCCGTTGGAGCCGGGAGAGAAAGGAGCCAAGGTTCACGCTCGGATCCTGAGGGCTCCGGAGCTGAAAAAGGTCAAGGCCCTGGGATCTGGAGCGTTTGGCTCCGTCCACAAAGGCGTCTGGATCCCTGAAGGAGACTCCATAAAAATCCCTGTGGCCATCAAGACCATCCAGGATCGCACTGGCAGACAGACCTTCAATGAGATCACCGATGTAAGAATCAAACCCTGTTAAAGATGCTTTAACCCGAAGCTCTCTTAGTATTTCGTCCACTAATATTGCAATCCCGTCCAACAATAACATGGTGATGTATGCTGCTGTACTACAAGTGCACCATCTTAGAAACCTTACTGTTGCAAACTTTCTGGGGATTGAATACCGAACAAAATACAAAAATATATATTTGGGGTAAAATATCCCTTTTATACACTATTTAGCCAGTGATTATATTAACTTCTGGATGGGATCCAGTAGAGTCTTCAGTCACCAAATCCATGTGTGTAATCGAGGTAGGGTTACGTTGCTGGGCTTGGTCTTTAGCTCGGCCAGCTGACACAGTCTCGTGGCATGTTGGAGCGCCTGTCTGACCCACTGCCCCCCACCCTCATTCTCTCTGTCCTCCTTCACAGCACATGTTGTCCATGGGTCGTCTGGACCACCCTTATATTGTCCGGTTGTTAGGTATCTGCCCCGGTGACAGCCTCCAGCTGGTCACCCAGTTCAGCAGCCAGGGCTCCTTACTGGACCACATCAGGCAGCACAAACACAGCCTGGACCCCAAAAGACTCCTCAACTGGTGTGTGCAAATTGCCAAGGTATGGTCACAGTGTCACCGTCACTAAAGAGTGGAACTGTTCTTGGTTTCCCACACCTTTTCACGTCAGTGTATCCAGAACCCCGTTCATTAAAAGGTTCTACCTGGAACCAGATACATTCAGCGCATTTTCAAAAACGGTTCTCTTACTTGGGGAAATTATATTGTAGTCACTAGTAGATTCCCTGTTCAATGGGGATGAATGAGACTCGGGTCTCTGGGTGACCTCTCTGTTCGACGGGTGTGAATGAGACTCGGGGGTCAGTGGGTGACCTCTCGTGTCTTTGTCTTTAGGGCATGTACTACCTAGAGGAGCACTGCATGGTACACAGGAACCTGGCCGCGAGGAACGTGATGCTGAAGAGTGACTATCTGGTTCAGATTTCTGACTACGGCGTGACTGACCTGCTTTATCCTGATGACAAGAAATATGTCTACAGTGACAGCAACAAGGTACTTCGACCGTGGGAATGGGAGAACTGAATACTGGAGCCTAATAAGGTGATGACAGGACATGTCGTAAATGCAACAGTATTGTGTTATAAAAAAAAAAAAACATTCTCAGCTTTCTGAAAACAAAAACAAATATAGATGTATGTTTATGGTCTTTTTGCCTGTAGGCTGCTCCTGAAATGCTGCAATGTTTAGACAACACATTATATTTCGCAAGTCGTTGTCCACTATAAACAGACAAAATGAGCTTCCATTTGTCTGTTCGTTCCAGACTCCCATCAACATAAAGTGGATGGCCCTGGAGAGTGTCCTGTTCAGAAGGTATACTCATCAGAGTGATGTCTGGAGTTACGGTGAGACCACATGTTCAGAAATATGTACGTTGTGTCTGACTGTCCACTCCTCCATCCCTCCATCTGTCCGTCTATATAATTACGATAATCATCAAGTTGATGGCGCGACTGTTGGCGACCCCTCCCTTCTCGGCCAAACCCTGTTCTGAAATGATCGTCCGACATGCAGAGGTCAGGCAGTACAGGTCAATGATGACCAAAACGTCCTGCTTTCTGGGCAGTTTCTTTTCCCATGCTGTGGCCCTCAGCCACCTGTCACAAAGAGACTAACTAGACGACTAACTCAAGGCACCGCCACGCTGTCAACTAGCTGCTCTGTACTACACTCAAGATCTATTTTCTGGGGGGATGTAACTGTGTGTACCGGATCTGTAAATCTGCACAGCTGTAAATATTTGTTATAGGATATTTCATGAATACACGGACAAAGGAAGTATATCCAAGCGCAGAGCGCTGTGAAGTTTAATAAGAACGCGATCCAAAATCCACAAACACAGGGCAAGCAAAAGGTCGATACACAGGAAGGTCAGAAGAGGCGGGAGCAAAGGCACAAAAGGAATAAGGCAGGTACGAGGTCGAAACACTAATTGGAAAGCAACTGTCAGTTACACTGGTAAATACTTAGAAATCCCAAGAAAAAGGCTCAGTAGAGTTGCACATACAAACAGTTCCTCACAAAGAAACTGAATGTTGAATGGAAGTAAGTAGAGAAACTAATTACAAACAGGTGTGGAGGAAAAACAGGCGAAACCAATGGAGATATTAACAGACATGACAAATGGAGGACCAAGCATACATATGTGATACTGGAACAGTAACTGGAAATCAAGAAATTCAAATGACTAGAAATAACAACAAGGGAAAACCAAATAAGGACGAAACAAGGAACTTTACAGGATTTATATTTACCTTGCATATCCCGTAAGATTATATGCCCACCACCCATTGTATGTAATTGTATGTCAACTCAGCATTTATTTTGTGTATTCTTTCTGCCTGTATGTTATCTACCACTATCAGTACAGTTGCACCAATTAAAATTAGTGTATAAGCCTCGCGAGAAATGGATAGATTCAGCTACTAATCACCCCATGGTTACTGAAGCCTTTGCTGTTTGTCTGTGTATTTGGTATGTACTTCTGTCTGTCCATCCATCCGTGTGTTTTGTGTTTAATACCTTTATCATCCTGACTTGTCCTCCGCAGGAGTGACAGTGTGGGAAATGATGTCATTTGGGGCGGAGCCCTATGCCTCTCTGCAGCCTCAGGACGTGCCTAGTCTACTGGAGAAGGGAGAGCGCCTCGCCCAACCCCACATCTGCACTATAGATGTCTACATGGTCATGGTCAAGTGTGAGTGACAGCTCAGACACACAAATAACATTTGCCTTCTGTGAGTGCTTAGCGAATGAGGTGCCAAATGAATTCCATGTGGAACTGCTGAAAAGGCAGCAGTCAGACCGTCGGTGGACGACCCAGAGACCAGGTTTCAATGTAATTTGAACAAAACGCACATTAAATAAACTAGAAAACTGCCCTGGGATGAGGGAAATAAAACCAGTTTTATTAGCAACGTTTTCAACGCAAGCAAGGTCAATTGGATCGCTACAAGTTGCGTTGGGGTTGCATTGAAATGACAAAAAACACTCACACACACTGTAAAAACTTAAGTGAATCCACAAATCACATGACACTACAAAGGCCTCGTACAATACAGGTATATACAGGTCTGTAAAGATGTAATGGAGACAAAGTACATTTCACACACACACACACACACACACACACACACACCCTGTTATAGTGGTATAGAATATGTCCCATGCCCCAGAGGCCCCAGGAACGTTTGGACATTGATCATTTTTATGATTTCTCTTTTACCAGGCTGGATGATAGACGAGAACATCCGACCGACATTCTCCGAATTGGCCGGTGACTTCATCCGCATGGCAAGGGACCCACCTCGCTACCTTGTTATCAAGGTGAGGGAAAGATCACACCACCACAATGCTTTTATGTCTACGTTTCTGGGGAAATCCGTATCGCATACTGCTTACTTCCTCTCACCTCTCCCCTACCCTCATCTCCTTCTCAAAACCTATTGGATGAAAAAGCCAGGGGTCCACCCCCCATAGGGTAATGAAGAAATTAAGTCTTATGTAATTGGTCAAATGCTCGATTGAGATAGATGCCGGAATTAGCAATCTAGCAATGTCGCTGATCTTTCTTAATGAAATAACTTTGAATTTGTGTGAAGTACTAAAACAAATGCTGCTTATCTCAAAGATCTGTCTTATTGTTTGTTTATACAGTCTGTCCAAAAGAGATTGGTCCCACCCCTCTAATGTTCTGAAGTCAGAAGTCTTTATTAGTGCACTCAATTTAATGGGCTCCCATCTAATAAGCTGTCTGTCTTGAATGGTGTGCCCCAGGACTCGGTACTCTGTCCCATCTTGTTCAGTATTTATATGAGTAATCTAGACAAACATATGAAACGCCCAACTTCACTTTTATACTGATGACTCTGTTACTTTATTATTGTGCCTCGACCTTCGCATAAGCTTTTCAGGACTTGCAAATTGTTTTAATGCTGTTCAACACCTTGAAGAATTGAAGCTTGTTGTCAATGCAGACAAAACCAAACTAATGGTGTTCTCCAAAGCAAGTAATAGACCTCTGAACCTTCCACGTATTATTACTTGTCAGGGCAATGAGATAGAGTCCGTAGTTTCATATATAGATCTTGGTAATGTAAATGATGACAGCCTTTTAAATTGCATATTCAACAACGTACTTATTTACAAACCCATCAGGGTTTGCTACCTTCTTAGTTCTCTCTCGTTTGCAGGTCTCTATCCTGCTAACTGTCCGAAAAGACCAGAATGAATTAGGAAAAAAGGCTTTTATGTACTCTTCCCTATCGGCTTGGAACGCCTTACAAAATAGTTTAAATTGGAACAACTTGTCCCCCTTGGTGTTTTTAAAGCATTGATTGATTGAAGGACTTTGAGGCTGATTCCTTGGCCTGTTTAATGTTTTCAATTAACTGTGTTTATGATTGTGAATTACATGTTTTTTTAGTGGAGTATTTAGATCTGTTTTATGTTGTCTTTTTGTAATTCTTAAATAATGACTTGGGTTCTTGAAAAATAGATTTCTAATGTCAATTAGCATTTCCTGGTTAAATTAAGTAAAATTTAAAAATAAATAAACATACATTTTTTTCCATATAGGACAGGGAGGAAGGCCCAGAAGAATCACACCAACGGGAATCAGCGCTGGCCAAGTTGGAGACAGGGCTGGAGGACCAGGATGAGGAGGGCTTGGAGGACAGTCTGGACACTCCTCCTCTCCAGTTGTCCCCATCAAAGGCTCTGTCTCACTCCAGGATGAGCTCATATCGGGTAAATAAGCTCCTAGTGGGTACATGTGACTTAACCTTCCTCATCTTCAAAGACATAAAATAACAGTGCAAACTTTGAGCTCTTGCTTTTTCTCTCTTTGACCTCTCAGAGTACCAGTGCCACCTCTCAGGCTGGACCAGCATACCTCCCGATGACCCCGGGCCCTGGAGATCACCACCGTCAGGTCAGGCACCAGAAAACATCACACATGGAAATCTGGATATTACCACAGACCTTTTCCGTGAACTGCCAGACATCACTGCCCTCACACGAGTCTTCCTCCTTAAACTGTCAGTTAGCACTCACACAAGTCACTTTCTGTAGGTACCAAAACTGATCTTGGCAAGAGGTAGACACATTTAGTGAAAAGCAATTAGTATTACTACTTAACACTGCCAAAAAGAAATTACTGCTCTAGGAAGTTCCGACACATAAAAATTAAATTTTGGATTTAGCTCTGCTTCTTCGGTTTGGTGGTGAGGTGGTGATGGCAATGCTGTTGCTGCTTACCTCTCCTGTGGTTGATCTTGACGATCAGTCTGCCTCAAACTTAAACCTCTGTCCATGGTGTGAACTTCTACCAGCTGTCCAACCAGCGGTCTCGTCTGAACTCAGCCCGGACGCTGTCGGAGGGGTCGGAGGGCAGGGGGAGTCTCCTGGACACTGAGCTGAGTGAGGGAGTGTCATTCAGTGGCAGCTTGCACAGACAACAGTCCAGAGCTGCTAGGATCAGCAGCAGCAGTTCCCACCACACCTCCATCCTCATGCTACAGAGGAACATGTCCCTAGCTTCGGATCGCCAGACCTTCAATGGACCAGAGATAGGAGACGATGAGGAGCAAGATCACTATGGATATGTGTTGCCGGGGGCATCAGGTACTCCAGAGAGAGGTGAGGGATTTTGGGCACTGAAATGTGTCACTTTTGAATAACATTTGATTCTGTGAAACTATAGCGCGCTGGATCTAAATTATTAGTAGAAATCCCACCATCTTCAATAACTAATACACCCTTTTCTCTTTTCTATGGCAGATTCCCTGCTGTCTCGCCAACCTTCCAGAACCTCCCGCCCGAGGTGCTCCAAGAATCCGCTGTCATCGTTGGCAACAACTCCAGACCAAGCAGAGGACTATGAGCTAATGACCAAACCACCAACCCCTCGGCCCCACTCTCCCAGAAGCACCTCTGCACAGATTAACGGGCCTTCAGCCGTGGGACAGAGAAAAACATCTTCTCCTTCACTGCCCATAACCCACAATACAGCACCCTCGCCACTAGAGGGCAACAACACAGTGTATGGGACCTCACAGGTGTCACGGTCAGGCACTGCAACCAGCTCCGGTGGAAGCCAGGGTTCAGAAGAGGGCCCTTATATTGCTGTGAACGGAGAAGCAGAGGAAGAGAGGATGCAGCTTCTGGAAGAGAGGACTGAGAGTAGAGTGGCCTCACCGGGAGCCATGGAGTATGAATACATGGATTTACGGAGCACCACCAAGACAGCAGACAGTCAGAGACCCATCTGGGAGAGGAGAGAAAGCAGAGCGGCTGACTTAAGGTGTGCAGGGGCAGCAGGAGAGAGAGAAGATGAAAACACTCTGGAATTTGAGGAGGAGGAGGATGAGAGAAAAGTTGGCGGAGACGAGGAGGACGATGTTTACCAGTTTACTAATAACCAACATAGCCTCCTAAGAGAATGTAGCCCAGACGCTGGGCCCAGCCCCAAGCCGAGCCTCCTCCCCAAACCCAGCCTCCTGCCCAAGCCCAGCCTCCTGCCCAAGCCCAGCCTTAGCCCCAAGCCCAGCCCGAAAACCGGCCTCAGCCCCAAGCCCAGCCCCGGGCCAGACACCTCCACAGCTGTGGTAGACAGTCAAGTGGAGGCTGAGTATGAGGAGATGTATGGCTTTACAGGGGGCTCCAGGCAAGCGGACCAACAGGCAGACTACCAGAACCTCCCAGCCACAGGGAGAGACAGGGCCACCTCAGCTGAGGACGGGATCAGGGGAAGCAGGAGTGCTGGGCTGGGGATTGGGGAGTACATCAAAGTATGCTCTGGCGCAGGAGTGGGAGAGCCAGGCAACAACAAATCGTTTGACAACCCTGACTATTGGCACAGCAGACAGTTCCTCAAGTCAGACGCAGTGCGCACGTAATGATGTGGACTGAGGAGACAATGACGACAACCACGACAAAGCAATCACTGCCAGAAATGTAATCATGTGAAAGTCTCCAGGGCAGCACAACAACAATGTAGCATGATTTTATCATAACGTTGAAAGGCTTGTTTGTAATCTAGTGCACTGAATGTTCCCATTTAAATCATTTCAACTAAAACCTTAAGAAATATCCGCTATGTGTCCTATGTAGCGATGACATCATCTTTAAGGTTTATAGTAACGTCTCAGTGTCAGAAATGCAACCAAGTAGGCAGCTCTGTATTAATCAAAGACAGATGGAACAGGAAAATGTGCACAAGGCAAATAGGACATGGGAAAGTAACACAAAGCATTGATACTCTAAGCACTAAGGATCCATAAAGTAGATACAAAGGGCCATTGTACACACACATCAATGTTGTATGAACCATCAGTGTTTGCAATTCAAGCCATTCCACTTCCTGGTGAAGCCGATGTTTACCACTGTAAAGGTTCGCTGGTGCCATGTAATATAAATGCATTTTACTCAGTATGAAGTATTCTTTTAGAGATTTTCTGGTACAAATGTGTGTATACATTTTCTTGTAAAATAATGTGAGTTGCTGTCATAAAAGAAAAATATATATCTAGTTGGTGTGTGTGTGTGTGTGTGTTCGTGTGTGTGTGTGTAAAAGCATTTAAATAGACACTATACATCTTATTGAACAATACCATAACAATATACAGTGGCTCCAGAAAGTATAGAGACCCCTTTACTTTCTCCAAATGTTATTGTGTTATAGACCAAATTTATAATTGATCAACACACAATACACCATAATGTCAAAGCAAAAACATGTTTTGGGAAATCTGTGCCAATTTATTGAAAATAAAAGTGTATTCAGAACGGCATGACACTTCAAATTGAGCTCAGATGCATCCTGTGTCCGTTGATCATCCTTGAGATGTCTAGAAGTTGATTGAAGTCCACCTGTGGCAAATTCGATTGATTGGACTGATTGGATTAAGAAAGGCCCTCACCTGTCTATTTGAGGCCCCACACTTCACATGTCAGAGCAAAAACTTGGCAAAAACCAAGTCCTGAAGTCCAAGGACCTCTTCGTTGACCGCCTAGGTAGAATTGTGTGAAGGCAAAAATCTGGTAAAGTTTATAAAAACATTGTTGAATCATTGAAAGTTCCCAGGAAAATAGTGGGCTCCATCATTGTGAAATGGAAGATGTTTGGAACCACAGAGACTCTTCCTAGTGTGCCTTCCGGCCAAACTAAGTAAGCAGGGAAGAAGGTCCTTGATCAGGGAGGTGACCAAGAACCCAATGACCACTCTAACAGAGCTTCAGAGTTTCTCTGCAAGGATGGGAGACCTTGCCAGAAGCATAGCTGTGGGATGTATGGGTGCTTGGGGTGCAGCAGCCCTGTGTGTTGTAGTCTCAGCACCCCATGACGAGACTCCGAAAGTCACTTTTCGCTTTCGTCCGCTACCAATGGCCGCGCAATGCCCACCAATCAGCGCATTGTTACGGCAGATGGGCATGCGTCATCCATCCATTTATCTGTTTGATATCGGTTCTATATTCCCAAATATCTCACAACCCACGCTCAGACATCTTCACCACCCATGATCCAAACAACTTCCTGCGTTTATAACCAGAAGGCCAACCATCTCTGCAGCACTCTATAAGGCTTTTATGGTAGAGCAGATAGATAGAAGCCACCAATGAGTAACAGGAATATGGCATTCCAACCATTTGTCAAATCTTATTCCAACCTGAGCCACCTCATTATCCAGGTTGATTCCTCGACCACTGCCTCGCTGCGCTTCGACGGTGCCCTCAATTTGGACCTGACTGAGTTCCAGACCAACCTGGTCCCTTACCCCCGTATCCACATCCCCTGGTCACTTATGCGCCCATCACAACTCTCCAATCATGGGAGATCATCAACGCCTGCTTCGAGATGGCCAACCAGATGGTTGAAATGCGATCCCAGGCGCGGCAAGTACATGGTCTGCTGCATTCTTTACCGCGGCAACGTCTTGCCCAAAGACGTCAGTGCCGCCATCGCCCACATCAAGACATGCAAGTCCCTCCAATTCATGGACTGGTGTCCTACAGCGTTCAAGGTGGGGATCGTCTACTAGCCGCCCACTGTCCCTCCATCTAACTCATCCCTTTCCTATTCATCTAACTCCTCCTTTCCTTTTTCTTCTAACTCCTCCCTTCTCTGTGTTCATCTAATACCACCCTTCCCAATTCAGGCTAATTCAGGCTTTTATGGTAGAGTTGATAGACAGAAGCCACTCCTAAATAGAAGGAATATGGCATTCCACCTGTCCGTCTGAATGGCACTTGAAGGACTATGAGAGCATGAGGGGAAAGATTATCTGGTCTGATGACACCAAAATCTACATCTCTACATCTGGCAAAAACAAGGCAGCTGGCTAATGCCATCTCTATGGTGAAGTATGATGGTGGGAACATCATGCTATGGGGATACTTCTCAGCAGCACCTGGTCAGGATTACAAAACAGAGCAAAATACAGAGGTCCCTGAAGAAAAACAGATCCGGAGGTCATATGACCACAGACTGGGGCAATGATTAATCTTTCAGCACAAAAACAACCCGGCAACAACTATTTTTATACTTTATGAATTCGGTTTATAATACAACAAAATGTGGAGGAAGTGAAGAGGTCTGAATACTTTCCAGCAACCAACTGATAAAGGTTAATTGGCCTTGTTTGAGAGGATCAACATTGCTAGGTAATATGTTGGCTGACCAAGTAATCTTCTACGATATTATAGTTTTATCATATTATTATAAATAATAA
The DNA here is from genome assembly GCA_016801175.1 of Esox masquinongy. Classification (NCBI taxonomy): domain Eukaryota; kingdom Metazoa; phylum Chordata; class Actinopteri; order Esociformes; family Esocidae; genus Esox; species Esox masquinongy. The sequence continues at coordinate 5,279 of JACXGI010011199.1, read as the reverse complement.
TCAGTTGTATATAGGCCTTATTTGTAGATTAGTCGACGACAGTGGTTTTGATGCTGTCGAACAAGGCCATTCAGTTAGTGCAGTGACGAGCCAATTCAATTTGGCGCTCAGCGCACTGAGTGCGCGTACGTCGCCATCTAGTAGGAGGGATCTGGAGCGTTTTGGGCCTGAGCGAGAGCTGCGGAGGAGGAGAGCAAAACAGGCGGCGTGGTCGAGTCTGGAACTGACACCCGGGAAAAAGTTACTTGAGTGCGAAAGAGCCACCGAAAAGATGTCTGGAGACGACGACCCACAAGAGCAGACCATCGCCGATGACTTGGTGGTCACTAAATACAAAATGGGGGCCGATATTGCCAACCGTAAGTAAATAAACGATGTAGGTTTAGGTAGGAAACGATTGAAGAGTTTAAACGTGACATGGTCCCACAGATTGTAAGCTACCTAATCTAATGACATGACACATGTGCTAACGCTAGCTGGTTTAGCTATCACAATGCAGCCATGTGCTGTGTTGCTAGCTAGCTAACAAGTTAGCTGGCGTATCACTGATTGATTTATCGTTATCTAAAAATTGTATGAGCAATAACTACTGTCAGCCTCGAAATGCCGTAGGCATGAGTTATCAGGCATTACTATGATACTAACGCTAACCGTTGCATGTAGTTACATAACTACTAGTTAGGTAATGTGACTAAAAAGATGATGGGTACAGTAGCTGAGAAACTAGTGAGCTAGCTTGGCTAACTAGTTAATCTTCTCTGCCTGGACAGTTGTCAGTGCTGGTTAGCAAAGTAGCTACCTTTTGAATAAGTCATTAATAATGTATTATCAATTGTACGATTTTTACGTTTTTTATTAACCCGATTGACTAGTAGTTATTTAATCTAGATAGCTGCAGTAGTTCGGTAGCCAACTTGCTAGGTAGCAATTAGCTGAAGTACGCAGCTAGCACATCTGTTAATGTTACAGTAATCGCAAACCCCATCTGTTGCTCGTGCATTCTGTCAATCATCTTTAACTGTCATCTGAATGACAGGTGATCAATCACCGGAGCGTTTTTTTCATCGATTAAACCAGGGTGGATGGTCACTTATTGTATAGCCAATAGGATCATTAACATATGTCTGCTTAGTTACAATGCATTGCCACAGATCTGCGTTTACAATATTGCAATAACTTTATAGCCGGTCTATAGCCTTATTCTCTACTCGGCATCAAGATAAGATTTTTTCGGGTCCTGTACTCGAATTTTTTGTTAGCTTATTTATTGCATTTTTTCACAATTTAATATGATCAGTTGGACCTAATAGATCGTTTCTTGGAACAGCCAAAAAGACCCCAGTCATCAATCTAGTTGAGAGCATAATTCTTTTGATGTGTTTAACCATTATTTGGTTTAATTCTTTATTGACAGGGGAGAGAAAAACAAGGAAGTGTGCTGGAATCAGGCTTATTCCGCTGCAGTACATGTATCACTGGACCATGCTAGGACACAGATCATTATTAAATAAACACGTTTAAGTGATTTACAGTCGCTAAACAAGTCTACACAACTGTGCGAACGTTTAGAGCAACATTATTGTCAAGTATATAAAGCTCCACAAATGGCAACCATTTGTGAACCATCAGTTCATGCAACCATTGACGGATAGCTGTGTTTGAACCGTTTCTCTCTCTTTCTCGTTCTTTTTTAAAATCTGGTTTTAGTCAGGATGGAGAATGGACACTATGAAAGCCCTTCTGCATTTGCCTTAGTTCGGTTTATATTTTAAGAACCCTGAGGGATTAGATTGGACTATAACCCCCCCTCCCATTACTGTGGTAACAGCAGCCTGTTATGGGTCTTCAGCAAGAATTGGGGAGTTTGTCAGGATGCTGGGTAAAAACTGAAGGAAAATCCACCTCAGTTTTCTAAACCTGGAATAGAGTTTTATTTGCTACTCATTTTAATGCAGACAACACATTTTTTCCCAAAAGGTATTCTTCAGTAAAAAAAAAAAAAAATTTAAATATTGCCACCCATCAATGATTCAAAGAAAAAAACATGACAAAAACAATGGACACATTGCATAAAGTTTTTAGAATATTCGGAAGTGTTCACAGCTGTTAAGATATCGAATATTATTCACACCCACTTGACTTGTTCCGTGCACACTCACAAACTTACATTCGGCACACTCGGCCGTACATAGCATTCAGTAATGGACTCCCCGAACATACACTTATGACATACTCTGATGCCACTTGGGTTTACTTCCGGTTCGCTGCTGCCCTTACCTGTCTGTACATGAACCTAAAGGAACCACAATCCCACACGCCAACCCACCACTCCCTGTGTACACTGGTCTGGTGCCCTGTCTGTGAGTTCTGTGACATGTTATAGCAGGAGAAGTCACGCTGGGAGCTCATGGACCACGTTCGCCCCTCGATATCGCTTGGCAACTAGCTTCGTTTTGATTGATTCCTATTGTGTAAGTCACGGCCACAGAATGGTGAGCTAGGCCAGTCAAAACAGATTTTTTCTCTAGAGCTACATACAGTAAATGATCTGACCGGCTGGCCAAATTGATTCACTTTCGTTGAAACGAGATAAACTGAAGGTTACAAAATATGTTCGAAGCAACTAGTGGTGTGTGGTCAGTTCTACTGTAGCATGTAGGATATCCGATTTCATCTGCAGAATAGCATTTTAAAATGTATTTTCAAAAAAACACTTAAAACGCTTATTTCCTAACCACATATCTGTTTCCATTCTGTGTTTTTTCCTCACCACTCCAGAGGCCCTGAAGACCGTGGTGGAGGCCGCCAAGGCAGGGGTGTCCGTAGTGAGCCTCTGTGAGATGGGAGATGCCTTTATCACGGCGGAAACCGGAAAGGTCTTCAGGAAGGAGAAAGACCAGAAAAAAGGTATGCCTCTCAGCTGATTGGTGGACTCACTGTTTGGCTTTGTGACATCGTGTGTCCTCGTGACCTCAAGTTGTGTCAAGTAGCTTCTAGAGAGTTTGTCTTATTGTCTCCCCCAGGCATTGCATTCCCCACCAGTGTGTCTGTCAACAACTGTGTGTGCCACTTCTCTCCCCTGAAGAGCGACCCTGAGGTCATCCTGAAGGACGGGGACCTTGTCAAAATGTAGGAACCGTATCCGTTTGCGTGGAACTATTGCGGCCACCTATTTCGTGGGCGACCGTCTATCGTTGTGTCCTGGGGGACTGCCCTTCCCGCGGGTCAGTCCGATGGTGGAGTAAAGTGTCTCAAGTGTTGCTTTTGCCTCTGCAGTGATCTGGGGGTGCACGTCGATGGCTTCATCTCGAACCTGGCCCACAGCTTTGTGGTTGGCGTGACCAAGGTAACAGACCGTCCTCATCGGTCAGCTCCACAGACCAATTAGACACTACCTATAAAGGAAGTAAAACTGCAACCTCATTTCCTTTGCACGTTTCTTTGTTTTGCCGTGGTCAGCACACCCCTCTGACGGGGCGTAAGGCAGACGTGATTAAAGCGGCCCATCTCTGCGCCGAGGCGGCCCTCAGACTGGTCAAGCCTGGAAATCAAGTAGGTGGACGGTCAGGATGCTGCTGGAGATTAGCCGGCTGGTGAAATCTGCCAGAGAAATGTTCATCGTCGTTTTTCATTGTCCCGGTTAAATAAACCCAATAAAGTAAAGCGATGACAATTTTGAACAAGGCTTTAGATAGGAATGTTGACGCTTTTTGTATTGGTATTCCAGTAGTGTCAGCGAAATGGCTGCTTGACATTTTCAATGTGTCTGTCTCCCATTCAGAACACACAGGTCACCGAAGCCTGGAACAAGATTGCCAAGTCATTCAAATGTACAGCCATAGAGGGTGAGTGATTCCTCTGCCTTGTCATTTCACCTTATTCGGCTGATGTAGATGTAGCCGATGCTGACAACACAACCACAATACACGCTTTCCGCTGAATATTTAATCCCCTAACACTGCACCTCCTGGGATCCCCTAATTCTCAAACCTGGAAAACCCGCAGACATCTCACAAATGTGTTGTAGCTCTTAACTAGCTCCCCTGAATACGTCTAATATATGTATGAATGAAGAGGTTTGTTTACCACTGACCTAAGAGTGGGTACACGGTGATGTCATCCTAACGTTCTCTCTGCTCCTCTCCAGGGATGCTGTCCCATCAGCTGAAGCAGCATGTGATTGACGGAGAGAAAACCATCATTCAGAACCCCACAGACCAGCAGAGGTCATTTTCCACTAGTCCCTGACATCTGGCTTTAATGTCACTACTCAGACACGCTTGTTATTGTTTTCCTTTGTGTCTGCGACACTGCTGTCGGTCAGATAGAGGGGACACACGATGCATTGAATGGAATCACTGATGACCCCGTCCCCCTCTTCTGTCTGTAGGAAGGACCATGAGAAGGCGGAGTTTGAGGTACACGAGGTGTACGCAGTGGACGTGCTCATCAGCACCGGTGAAGGCAAGGTGAGGGAGGAGCCAGATTTTCAGTTGATTAACATCCATTTTGGCATTTACATATGCTGAGGCAGCTTTTGCAGAGCTGAGCTCAGTGGCGGTGCCTTGTTCTTTTAACTTCTTCATCCTGTTCGGCTGGAATCCTTGCTGGGTTGTTCTTAATCCCGATGTCCTCTACCGATGTGCTCCCCAGGCGAAAGACGCCGGCCAAAGGACCACCATTTACAAGCGGGACCCAGACAAGCAGTACGGACTGAAGATGAAGACGTCCAGGATTTTCTTCAGCGAGGTGGAGAGACGCTTCGACGCCATGCCCTTCACTCTCAGGTAGCTCATCGGCCACATGCCTCATGCCTTTTTATTCATGTAGTTGTCATTTTTTTTGTTTATTTTATGTGAACTGGCTAATGATTTCCTGCCTCTCTCCGTCAGGGCGTTTGAGGATGAGGCCAAGGCCAGACTGGGTGTTGTGGAGTGTGCCAAACACGAACTGCTACAACCATTCAATGTTCTTCACGAGAAAGAAGGTGAGCTAGAACCGGTCAAAGGCTTCAGCTCTGTTCGGGGAACGGTTTTACCGGTGGAGGTCAGGTGAAGCACTGGCCATATCAGTAATGTTAATCTCTTCCGTGTCAGACATTTAATAACATGTAATAACATGTTGGACATTTCATAACATTTAAAAACATGTTGGACATTTAACAATTCTAGCTGGAAAAACGTACTGTTTATCGACTGTTTAACCAGTTCCTCTGATTAAAACTAGCCCCGTCCGAATCGATTCCATTCGTTTTAAGAAAAGATGTGAATGTTTCTTAA
>JACXGI010011198.1:0-25598 GCA_016801175.1 Esox masquinongy | reverse complement strand
TTTTTTTTTTTATCACCAATCAGTATTATCTGTATGTTCATCTCAATAGAGATACAATGACACAACAAGAATTCTGCACATGATTCTATAAGTCTGCACAACTGGACAGTACCAGAACATATGGTCCCCTGAACTCTAGGCAGTGTTCTTCCTCAGTCCAGTGTCCATGCCCATCTTAATAATTTATTTTTATTGGCCAGTTTGGGATATGGCTTTTTCTTCGCAATTCTGCCTAGAAGACCAACATACTGGAGTCACCTCTTCACTGCTGATGTTGAGACTGGTGTTTCGCGGGTGCTATTTAATGAAGCTGCCAGTTGAGGACCTGTGAGGCATCCGTTTCTCAAACTAGACACTTTAATGTATTAGTCGCCTGACTCAGTTCTGCACCGGGACCTGTTTCTATTCTGGTTAGAGCCAGTTTTGCACTGTTCTGTGACGGGATTAGTAGTACACATCATTGTATAAGACCGTCAGTTTTTTTTGCCAATTTCTCGCATGGATTAGCCTTGATTTCTCAACAAGAATAGACTAATGAGTTTCAGATGAAGGTTCTTTGATTCTCTCCATTTTGATCCTGTCGAACCCACAAACGCTGATGCTGAAGATGCTAAACTAGTCTAAAGAAGGCCAGTTTTTTGCTTGTTTAATCAGCACAACAGTGCAGTGCTAACAATTGCAAAAGGGTTTTCTAATGATCAGTTAGCCTTTTATGATAAACTTGGATTAGCAAACACAACATGCCATTGAAACACTGGAGTGATGGTTGCTGATAATGGGCCTCTGTATGCCTATATAGATATTCCATTGAAAATCTGCCATTTCCAACTACAACAGTAATTTACAACATTAATGTCGACACTGTATTTCTGATCAATTTGAAATTTATTTCAATGGACAAAAAATGTGCTTTGCATTTTCCAAGCCAGTCCCATTAGACCAGGGTGCATCATGTGGTCTTACATTTCTCACAAATTACAGCAATATCTGGCAGCATCTATTTCTAATCTAAATATAAGGTTGTGGGCTCTGATCCCATATTTCTATCATCTCCTACCATTGCGCTCTTGATCAAGGCACCAATTACAATAACTGCTATGCTACAGCATAAAACACATAACAGCCCCTCTTATCTGGAGAGCTGCTGGATGTGCAGGTAGTTGCTCCAACATTAAATCACATAGAGACATAAATGGGGGACACACACAGACAGGGATGGGGGACATAAGGAGACAGGGATGGGGAACATAAGGAGAGATATTCCAATTACTGACAACTTGGAACAGCGCATCTTAGGTATTAACGGATGTGTTAGGCAGGATTCCCTGCACAACTCCAGCATGTAAAAAGAAAAATGCATTAACGGTGACAAAAAAATGGGGTTAAGCATTGAAAATGATTTTCACACGTTATCTTTGGCAGCCCTAATATATAATAATATATATATCGTATATAAACATACACAGTATATAGAATATATTAGTGCTGCCAAATGCCAAAAGTTAAAATAATCCTACGTAGTTACAGTTTTTCACAATCACTAACTCACGTTCTACTATTAATTACACAAAACCATTTGCAAAGTTCCAGAAGAAAATTACCCCAATACTTCAGCACTCTTAAGCACATGTCGGTTTCATTCAACCTTTTTTTGAAAAGCTCTACTCACAACTCTCTTTGTAAAGCACAATTGTCACCATGTTGTCATGTAGAAAACACTGCCATTCAAAATACCAAACTCAAATAATCACAACTGTAACACTCTCTACACACAGCGAGGTGTAAACTCTAACAAGTACAATTTGTCAATAACCAAGAGAAAGAAGAATGATGACCTCTAATAAGATTTGTGACACTATACTTGACTATGTTCTTGTACAAGTATGACAATGAGGGAAGCTAACCTGAGAGTATAGCAAACCTGAACTGTTTCACAGTTGCACCAACTGACAATATAACCTATTGTCATTTCTGAAATGAATGTATCTGACTTGTGCTGACTATCCTGATTTCTGTACTCTGAGTCTGTATGCATTAGCAAAAGCAGGACAGTACAAGAACGTTACATGTACTTTAGACTTCATGTTCTATAGAATGAATGTACATCTAAATGGTAGCCATGCACTTTTTCTTCTTTTTTTAGAATTGGGAGACACTGGTTGATGGTGTCTCTTACAATAAAATCTAATTTTACATTAGATTCAACTGTACTGTCATTGAACAAGTACAAGTACAGTACAAGAAATGCAGTTAGCATCTAACCAGAAGTGCAAATAGAAGAGGGCAGAAAATGTACAAGTATTAAGTGTAGTGTATGATACAAGTGGGATAAATAGTTGTGCGTGTACAACTTTGCTGATGGACGCAGATTATGTAATCCCTTCAAAAAACATAAAAATGTAATCATGTAATACTTTTAAGATATAAGTACATTTTTGTTAATGTTGTATTCGGTCCTGGTCCGTTCAGGCCATGCACAAGTATGGAGTCCACTGTATTTAGCGGCTATAATGATGTTAGCTTATGCCTGGGTTAACCAGGGAGTAACAGGGCTGTTAAGATTTTTCTATTATCTAGATGCTGGGTGTGTCTGGTTGCTGTACGGCAAAGCTAGCCCTCTCACTGTGGCATGAGTCAGCTAAGGGCTGACAAACAAGCAAAAGAATGTGTGATGTTTTTCCTATTACCGATGGTTCTTAGGTGTAAAAAACAGAGACAAAATATATGCATTTAAGCATTTTATATTCATTGCAGGTGTTAACGCATTGACTTTGACAGCCATAATAATTTCTATTTTAAAATGAGAAGAAATGTGATTAGTACATCCTTCCCTCTCATTTCCACTTACAACATCTCGTCTCGTATCCCCTTCCTCCCTCCACTCACAACCACTCCTCTTGTCTTTTCTCCTCCTCTCTTCTCTTCGCTCTCAACCTGTCATCAGGTCTCTTCATCCTCTCCATTCACAACCTCCCCTCTCCACTCACGTCTTCTCTTGTCTCCACCTTTCTCCACTCACAGCCTTTCCTCTTGTCTCCTTGTCTCGTCCCCTATCCTTTCATAACCTCTCTTGTCTCCTGTCCTACTCTCATTTCTCCTCTCACAACTTCTCTCTGTATGCTTCTGGATGCCACTCACTACTCACAGTCATCCTGCTCTCAACACATGTCTGGATCTGGATCTCTCTAGCCCTCAGGGGACTCCTCACCTGCCTTGAACATCAGGGGGATTTGAATAATAAAATAAAAATGTATCTGAATAACTTGTGTGAGAGAGAGAGAGTAAGGGAGATATGATGGTAGAAGGGAGAGGAGGGAGGGAAGGTGTTCTAATCAAAAATAGAGGGAGGATGATAGTCAAAAAAACCAAAATGCTTTCTAACAAGATCTCAGGTTGTCTGAAATCCACTCCTGCTCTCCTGGAAAGTGTGTGTGTGCGTGTGTGTTTGCGTGTTCACGTTAATGTATGTATGTGTGGAAAACACACTGAGGACCTCATTAACTGCCAAAGGCAGAGTAGAACACTGTAGACTTGGCCTGTCTCCTTTTTCTTCCCTCTCTCTCTCCACCTTTGTTCTCCTACCCAAATGAAGGACAGGGCCTGAGCCTTGCACTCCAGTCCAGAGAAAGAATGAATACATGCTAATGACTGTGTGTGTGTGTGTGTGTATGTGTGTGTGTGTGTGTGTGTGTATTTGTGTGTGTGTATGTATGTGTGCATGAGGTTGGACAAGTGGGCGAGCATCTGTTGCATCCCTTTGACTCCAACATGATATTCCTGCTGCATTAACAAGATGTGTGTTGGTCTGCCACAATACATACATATATATTATCTATGCCCTCCATGAGTGGGAGAGTGGAATACAACCTGTGCCCCAGTAACTTCTTATGGTGTGTCGAGCGCCTGTCAGCTAATTTTTTGTCAAATGTCAGAAAATGTGTTCCCACAAAGTAGTTTTAGCGAGTATAGTGAGGTGTTTGATAAGAAGCAGAACGGATTGCAAGAACATGCTTAGTAGGACACCAATCGCAAAAAATGTTGAAATATTAATTAAGAATAAGTTGTGTAGGTTATTATGAAGTCAAAAATAAATAGTTGCAACACAAAATCATTTATCAAAACAAATTTTGGTTCCCCTGCGATTAACATCTTGCACTGTGGATCTCTAACATGTTTAATTGGTTGTGCCCTCGTGATGTCTAGTCTTTCAAAAGTGGTGTGAAAGAGGAGAGAGTAAAATAAAAATAAATCTCTTATGCTTCGAGAATCGTTAGTGTCATTTTCTGTGGTTAACGTGTGAGGTTGAATTGATGAGTGTCTGCAACATTTTCTGTGACTAACACCACTGTTGTTACACCTTGGTGAGGTTTAGTCATGTTTACAAAAACAAAACCACCGCAGCTACTGAAAAGTGGCTAATCATCCAAAGTATCTGTATCAATACAATAAACAACTATCTAGTTATACAACGTGTGTAGACCCTAAAATTAGGACACAACCAATGATGTCAATTGCTTTAGAAGATCAAGGGGACAAATCAACAAATTAAGTTTGTTTGCTTGGTTGAAATATTCAATGAATTCTGTAACTGTAATGTGAAGGTATAGGCCTAGAAACCTGGAAATACTTATTGAAAGACTATTGAGATTAATCTAGACCATGTTCAGTGAACTCATCATAGCATAGAGCTAGTGCGAATGGGTGTCAATCCTCATGGAACCAGGCCCTATTCCTGGGCCTGAGCAGGTCCATTGCCCCCTCCCTGGTTCCTGGGGATAATGAGTGTCTTGCTGGGGAAGACAAGCTGGTGTCCTTCACACTAATCAGAGGTGTGTGAAGGCATTAGCTAGGTCTGTCTCCTCAACCACCTCATTAACTAGCTCCACACAGCCACAGCAGGAGCTGGTTCCCAACTGACAGACCATTTCTTACATAGTGCACTTCTTTAAACTGGAGCCTTGGTACAAAGTAGTGCGCTACATAGAGAATAAAGTGCCATTGGGGAGGTGGCCAAAGCACTAGACAGACCGGCTCAATGGTGACACAGCTGATCTCTGCTAACATGCAAGAAACAGTACGGAACCAGAAAGGAACCAGGGAGGAACCAGAAGGACAAGCACTTATCATAGGAGATTTAAAAGTTAGTATTGTGTGAGACAGCACCACCAGGGAAAGACATGCAGAACAAGCGAGCGAAGAATAAAAGGAACTGCAAAGATTAAGTGAGAGAAGTAGAAAGAGAGAGAGAAAAAAGGTAGAGAGAGTAGATGGAGAGGAGTGGCAGAAAAAGAGAGATAGCAAGGTGAGAGAGAGAGAGAGAGGTAAAGAGAAAGAGAGAAGAGTGAGGAGATAGTGGAAAAGAGAGAGGAGAGAGAGACTTTAACATCACAAACTCCTCCCTTGAGACCTCTTATCTCCAGGAGGGCATCTTTCTTTGACTTGATAATCCTGCTCGTCACTTCAGCACCAGACACACACACAAACACAAATAAACATACACGGTCCCGTTCTCACAACATCCTCGCCCTCCTCGCCCCCTGAAGCCCACCCCCGATCCCCTGCCCAGGCCCCCAGGGAGTGAGCTGCTACCTGTCATTGCGTTTGCCTCCCGGCAGCTGAACCAGCGAGTAAGAGGGAGGAGGGGGGTGAGGTTGTCACTACGCCCGCCTGAGAAGTCACCTTTCAGGGATATGAATCTTAATGAGGTGGGTGGTGGTGGATGTGGCGGAGGGGCTGTGTGTGTGTGTGTGTGTGTGTGTGTGTGTGTGTGTGACAGATGGGGAAAAGCAGAACGCTGACAGGGCTCCATGCTGTTGCGATGCCAGATTATTTTTGGTAATTTATAACCATTGTGCTTAAAGGGCCTTCTATCTCCAGCAGCCGCGGCGTCTGTCAGACATAACACAAAACACCACGACTGGCTGCTTGTTTGTTTATTTGGGTGTATTTGAGTTGTGAGGGAGGTGATTTTAAGCTAGGAGGAACACTTGGGAAAGTGTTACTTATGTCTTTGTATTTGTGTGCGTGCGTGCATGAGCGCAAATTCTTACAGTACATATGTTGCATTTCAGTGAGCGCATGCCAGGCAAATTCATTTTTGGTTTTTCTGAAGGTTCTATTCAATATGTATTCTTGTAGCATTATAGAAATGTAAAGGTCATTTTCCTAAGGAGCTGACATATGCAGCTTTTTCCGTGAATTGTCTGCACTAACATTGACCTTACATTTTAAATTACGCTGCAGCGCTAAACTTCCGCAATGCAGATTGAATAGCTTGCCCTAAGTTTGACATACTTGTTTCCAACAGTCCACTACACACCGATGTAGTAGGACTGTCAAAAGCCCTGTATGTCAGCATCATGTTCTGACAGACAGATATAATCATGTCAAATTATTTCTCTCCTCTCCACTTTCCTCTGCTCCCACGGCTGCACATTAACAGTCATTACCCATTCGTGGAAATTCCCACCTGTAACAAAACATTTGAATGACAATGGCATAGTCCTATAACCTTCCTAACCATCATTTCCCCACCGTCTACTAGCACTCCGAACCGCTCCCTTCCCTTGCTTTTCCTGGGTTCTCCCATCACAAATCGATCAGAAGGAAAACAAACGACCTAGTTTCACACACACACACAAACACAGTGCTGTCTCAAATAGCTTGTCACTATAAAAGGAAATGTGTGTTTCCATGGTACAAAAGGTTCCATTAGTTGTGGCTGACCTAGTCCCATTGTGATGCCTGGCCCCTGAGGAGGGCAGCCTGGGATGGGGGAGACCATGCTCGTGTCCCAAATAACACCATATTCCCTATGCATTCCCTTTCTAATGCTTATAGGGCTCTGGTTTAACGTAGTGAATAATATAGGGATTAGGGTGTAATTTGGTGCATAAGGACGGAGACTGCTCTGTGCTGTAATCTTCCTTGTACCGGTTTGGTTCATAGATGCTTCACAAGGAGGCTAGGAATATTGTCTGTCCCCCTCTCTGCCTATCTCTCTCAGTCTGTGAGATGCCACTGCTATGTGTAGCTGGTACCTTACAGGCACCTGACAATTCCTGGCAAGAAATGTTTTGGTCAATAATGACTGCCATAATTTCCTATGACTTGGATAAACCTCTGAATATAAACAGCGTTCACTCACCTATTTGTGGACTATAAGTGTAATTTCCACGAGTTGGCAGGCAAGTGCTCATCCCCAAGACTAAAGTACAACTAGAGCGAGGTAGACGGGGCAGCATTTTAATGAGACAACGACGGCAAGCAAACAAACCACTGCTACCATGCCTCTGAAGCTAAACAGGTGTGCTCCTAGTTTGTCTCTGAAGGGAAACCAGATGCTGATGTGATTTTGGAGGGCACTTTTCTCTCTGGTCTAATCATCAAATCCCAATTCACTAGGGGAGTGAAGGGGATTTAACCCTGTGTAGGATGCCGTCTTTTGGATAAGAAGTTACTGAAAATACCATGATTGTAAGTGTAGGGGTGTTAAACTGGCTAAATGTCCAATCTGGGACACATGGTCACCTTTCTTTTGGCCCCTTTTAGGGAGTTTCTCCTATACATTGTGCTTCAACACTGCTGTTGCTTGCTCCTTGGGGTTTCAGGCTGGGTGTTTTCTAAAAGCACTTTGTGACAACTGCTGATGTAAAAAGGGTTTTATAAATACATTTGATTGATTGATCTGGCCCCTATATATAATGGCCACATAATCATTCCCAGCAGCCAAATGGATCATAAACACAATCCCTGTAACATAAAGGTAAAAATAAATATATTGTTCTTTTGGGTATTATATATAAGTCACCACAAACCAATGCTGTCACTAAGACTGCTGTTAAGGAGCTGTGAAGAGCCATAAGCACACTGGAAAATGCGCACAGAGGCAGGTTCCTCACTACCTCTAACTTTAGCATAGTTTAACTGAAATCCTTTTACCTTATTTTACCAACATGCAGATTGTACACCAAAAGGTGAAAAAACTCAGATCATGTTTACTCCACCCACAAAAACCGATAGGCCATCTCCCACTGTCCCTGTGGCAAATCTGATCAAAACTCTATTCTCACGCTTCCTAAAGTAACTGCAAGTATCAAAAAGGAAGTAGCAGAATTGCAATAAGGAACTGGTTTGATGTAACGGATGCTAAATAACAGCACAGATTCACAAATGGGGGATAATGCATGCTTATTTTATTGTGGTTTTATTTATTATGCAAGGTTTTGATTTTGTGACATTCTGAGTTGATCCATTTGTTTGAATTTTTCATTGTTTTTTCTTTTAACACTAACTTACCCCATTTGAACTCTCAACTCAAGTCTATAAGCTTTGAGATTGGGGAAATTTGTTTTCAGGAATAGGCCTCTGTGCCAATTAGTTCTTTCGGTGCTGCAGAAAAATATGGAAGCACTGCAGTATGGAGACAAGGGAATAAAAAGAGAAGAAAAAAAAGACACAGAGGCAGAAGGGCAACAGAAAGATGAAAGAACTGAGACAGAAGAGATTAGAAACCATGGAGGAAGGGACAAACAGTAGAGCTAGGGTCACGGAACGTGAAACAACGCTAGACTTGAGACAGCTATCAGAGATCTCTGAAGTGCAGCAGCATTTCCACATTTTGTTATGTTTCAGCCTTACTTTAAAATTAATCTACACACAATACCCAAATGAATAAGCAAAAACTGCTTTTTAGAAATGTTTGCAAATGTATAAAATATGAAATACTACATTTACTTACGTATTCAGATCCCTTCATTCAGTAATTTGTTAAAGCACCTTGGGCAGCAACTACAACGATGAACCTTCACTCCAGTTTCAGGTCCTGAGCACGCTGGAACAGGTTTTAATGAAGGATCTGTCTGTACTTTGCTCTGTTCATCTTTCCCCAAATCCTGATAAATCTTCCAGTCTCTGCCACTGAAAAACATCCCCACAGCATTATGCTGCGCACAATGTTTCACTGTAGGGATGATATTGACCAGGTGATGAGCGATGCCTGGTTTCCTCCCGAAATTAAACTTGGCATTCAGGCCTAAGAAAATCTTGTTTCTCATGGTATGGCCGTCCTTCAAGTGCTTTTTGGCAAACTCCAAGTGGGTTGCTATCAGAGCCGTAGTCAAGATCACCCATGTCGAGTCCAAGACAAGTCCAAGACCAGGAATAGTCAAGATCGAATCAAGACAGAGTCCAAAGGGGGGTTGAGACCAAGTCAAGACTGAGTCCAAATGACAGTGAGACCAAGTCAAGACTGACACCCATAAAAATGGAGTCCTCTTCAAGATCAAGCCTTAACTAGAATTTAACTGAACTGGTGCCAGTCCAAAAGTACATCAATATTCTCTGATGGAGTCATTTGAGAGTCACCTATAATACACCCCAGCAGATTGACTTAGGAAAATGGGTTTGAGAATGTAAAATTATATCAACAGTGGTTGAGTGCAAGCATGTGACAATGATGTTTGTTCAAGTAAGATGAAGCTCCAGTCCCTTTTTTATCATACACCAAATGGTTATGATATAATACAAATTGCATTCAACTATGCGTTCATGAGATCATTTTCATAGTGATGCTAGAAGTAGGCTAAATGTGTTCTTTTATGATGATCATATTGCCCTTTTATTTGTAATGATAAATTAGGTCCGGTAACACTAGGATCAACTTAGGACATATTAGTCACTTACACCACCTCCACACTCTCTAAAGACAAGATGCCATGTAACCCCCACCCTCAGAAGGGTAATGGGTAAAAGTCACATAAAGCTCAACTAAAACTTCACATTGTCATCGATGCAACTGTAGTGATTTCGGGACTGCTGTAGGACTACACAACACCACTGCTCTTTTTTTTATTGTGATGTAGCAATTTGGAATCTGCAATCACATGAATAAGGACAAGCAGATGTTATTCAATGCACCAATATGAATAGCTTTTCTCTTTCTCTCAATCCAAGATTGAGTATTTAAGAAAGGTACAAAGGGTATACAGAAATATATCACAGAGAAAGTCACAATAAAATTACAATACCTGCAATCATATAAGAACAAGCAGATGTTCTTGAATGCACCAAAATGAAAAAATGGCATACAGGAATGTGATCTTGTCTTTCAGATAAAATGCATTGCAGGACATTACAGTATTTTACAATTGCTAACAAGCATCCACCTATACTGTACTTTTTCTAAACTCTTAACACAGTAACATACCTACAGCACAAAATTTGCCAAATAGTTCATTTTCTGCTCAAAACCCCATTTTGTTCATGAAATACCAACTCTACATTCCAAAATGCATAAGAAATGTTCTCTACATACAGTAACTCTATCACAACATGGCAAATTTGACTCAATATCTAATGCTGTCAAAACACTCTGTCAAAACACTATCACAATTCTGTCCAAGAGGAACATATATATCATAGCACAATGACTTTAAAAATACTAACAGCTTATGGCATTACAAATACTGCATTACTTTTCATTTTTCAGTTCTACCTGCATATTATAGACAATATGAAATCCAATGTTTTTTTATAATTCAGTATGCTTTTACTGCAAACCTCTCTACATTTTTGGTTTAGTGTGGAATGTGTGCATTTTTGGCAATATGTGATGTAGAAGTGAATGAGTCATCTTTACTTCATAGAAAGTACAGTAGAAACAAGAAACCAGGTAAGCCTAGTTCAGCCGGCCCACAATAGAAAATGTTGCCACCTCAAGATTCAAACCCAGGTCACCCACATGAAAGGCTATGTTGTTAACCACTACACCAAAGAGCTGTACAATTGCTGGCTGTCAGTATAGCCTCGTCTCTATCCTGAACAAATCCTCTTTTGCCACTGGTTGTTTTAATAGTTAATTGGCCATTCGTGAATGACATTGATACAGTTAAACTGACTAACGTTTCTTATTAAGTTTACCTCCACCACAAATAGCGGCTATTTATTGCGTTTGCCACTGGCCGTTTTAACAGCGTATTAGCCAGCAATAAGCTTTACGGTATCTAATAAGCTCCCAGTATCCACTAACTTACTGGAATAGTCATAAGAATTGAGCAATTGCTAACGAGTCTGCCAAAGCAATTTCATTTCATGGCATAAGAACGTATTTTTTTCTTTCATGGCAAAACAACATACTTTTTTCTTTCATTCGTGAATGACATTTATACAATAACTATCAATAAAGACGAAGATAACTAACTTTTTCATCAAGTGAAAAGACGAGAGAATCATGGAATCTACCAGAAATAATTAATAATTAATGTCGTTGCTCTCAATAGAATCGAACTTATGTCTTCCACATGAGAGGCTCTGTCTTTAATCACTACGCCACGGCATTACACGTTTCAGCAGTGGCTAGACTCCATTGAGGATAAACTGACTAACGTTTCTTATTAAGTTTACCTCCACCACAAATAGCGTCTATGAACTGTATTGCTTTTGCCACTGGCCGTTTTAACAGCTTATTAGCCAGTAATAGGCTTCCTAGTATCTAACTTGCTAGGAATAATCATAAGAATTGAGCAATTGCTAGCGAGATTGAAGATGAACTATTCCATGCCAGGAACGGTTGCAATGTAACTGTATACAGTTTCAGCCAGCGAAGTTTTCGTCAATACGGAATAATTCACAATGCGTACTTCGCTTCGCCTGCGAGGAGATACAAACTCGGGACCTATAGTTCACAAGTCCGCTTCTCTAACCACGCTAACGCTATTTAACAAGGAGTAGGCTGTCAGTCAGTCACTCAGTAAGAGACATTCGCTCTTCTTAGCCGGCTCCGCTTACGCGGTCCGGCAAAAAATAGTAATTGACAGAATTACTGCAGTAAAAGCTTTATTGGCAACATGAAATTGCTGCCAGTGATCAATAAAAAATCCTATAGTTTTTCTCATTTGGTTCCGAATTAGTAAAAAGTGGTACAAACAGAACTGAGAAATGCCAAGCGTTTGTTGGAGACTTTTTTGCAGCGTTTTTGTGTTTCTCACACGTCATGTGGTATTCCACAGATTTCATTCCCATAGTGCCATTTTTGAAAGACTTTTTGCAAAAAACACAGTGGGCTTTTCTTTCCCTTAAACAGATTTCAACCACAAAGAAAAGTTGCTGTGGTCTAACAACTTCTGGTTGTATTTGCATTGTCCCATGGTACATGTGGGAAGTTTAACAGCCAATGTCTGCTATATAGCTAGTTAAATTACATCGCTTGGTACTAGCTAACTATCTACCTCATAAACAACGGTGTTGGGAGAAAAGCGTCACAAGTGTCTTGCTGGATAGTTTTGTTGTTGCTGAAATAACTCTAAATTAGAAGGGTTATACAACTTGTGGTTATTCTATGAAGGTGACGGCAAATTTTGTATGAAACTGGTTCCTGGCAGCTAATGATTTCAGGGTAAATTTCAACCAACTTTCTAACATGTCAAAACATTAGCTAATTGAGTTTGTTTGCATCTAAATTACATAGCTAACTATTTATCTACAGCTCCGTAAAAAATTAAGAGACGACTGTACCTTTTTCTTTCCTTTCCAAAAAAGTTGAACGGGAAAGTTTTGAGTGAGGTACAGAAGCTTTCAATTTGCAGTGGTCTCTTAATTTGAACCCTTCTGTTCCTCACTCAAAACCTTCCTTTTCGACTTTTTTTGGAAAGGAAAGAAAAAGGTGCAGTGGTCTCTTAATTTTTTACGGAGCTGTATTACTGCTGAGCAATGTTCACCCCAGCAAGGTAATTTTCTGGCTAGTTAACTCTAGATAGAGTACAGTGAACTCTAGCTTGGAACTGAATGAGGTAATAGCTTACCTATAGTTGCAAAACGTCAAATAACCTGACAGCTATTTTTTATGGGGTTTGATACAATCAACTTTTCTGTCAGTCTATCTCACGTTTTGCAACTGACAGTAAACTAAGTTATAGTTCCTTCAGTTGCGGTCCAAGCTAAGTGAACTCCATGTATTTGGACAGTGACACATTATTTTTTGTATGATGTGTATACCAGCACTTTGGATTTAAAATTATACAATGACTACTGTATATATATATGAGGTTCAAGTACACACTGTCTGCTTTCATTTTAGGGTATTTATATTCTTCTGAAGTCTGCAATTTGATGTGTATGGGTCATTTTCCAAAAATGTCTCTGTCCAAATCATTTTGGAGTTCAATGTATCTGGCTCTTGTTACCAACCAATTTGTGGTAAAACTCTTGGTGTAGATGTTTACAAATCCCCATTCTACTGATAATAAAATGTATTTGCTTATTCCTTAATAGCTTGGTGTGAATAACACTATTATCCTTAATTTGAGCTGTCCCTCTGAGTTGCATAGAGTTGCAAAGTATATTTAGACCATGGCAGCTGTTTGACTTCATTGGGGAAGACACCTTCATGAGGCTGCATGCAACTTTGGTTGTTAGGATTTGACAGACTTCATTTGAGAAGGTATGAGAACACATGTTTTACATCTCTAATGCCTAGTCCAGCTTCCCCCATTCCCTTCCTCTAATAAATTGTGTATTATCTCAAAAAATGTTAAAGCATTCTAGTTTAATGGTAAGATACATTAATAACAGCCACTCACAGACACAATTTGCTTCCCCATACATTATCCCTGTAATCATATTTTCTAATCTTTTTCCAGTCTTCAACCCCTGTCATGCTTCTCTGCTTGTTCCAGAGCAATGACTGCTAACCTGTGTGATATTTATGGCTTTGACAGTTGAGCTATAAAAAGTAGTGGTGCCTAAAATATGTTCATGAATACAGTTCGCTGGCCTGTGTCAAGCTTTCATAATTTTTTGTTTTAACACTGAGGGAAGCTGTACAAAATGGCAGAACCCTCTGGGTTTGCTGATGCACACTTTCTAAATGACAGAACTTTGTACATTTGGGATTAATGATACATTTTCAGTTTGTAAAAATTATTACGGAATACTTAATTGTACTTATTTTATTTGGTATCCGCCCAAAACCAACACACCAGCTTGTTGTCTGAGAAAAAAAAACCAAATGTAAGATCTACCAAGCATATTGACCAAGCCGGTAACCCATTTTGTGACTTTTTTCATGTACGAATAACAATTACAGCAAGAACCCCTTAAATGATCACTTCCTCAAATCTAAAAGCATAATTTGGTTATTTCAGGACTCTTTCTGATAACGAGGGGATTATCTTCCTGAGGGGCTTTGACAAGCTGGACAGAGGATTACCTCTGTCTTGCAGTTTATTTGAACTGTCTCTAGTTGATGCCAGATTTGGATTTGTCCTGTGGTTCTGTGCTGTCCTGCCAGTTTCTCCATGTTTTGAGAAGAAAAATGTATAAACACCCAGATGCTCCAGTCTTTCTCCCAAAATCCCCATATTTTGAATGAAGAGTCCCAAACGGTAACCTGTTCTGACATTTGAGAGCTGGAAGGTCACACGAGTGATAGAGTAAAGTACAAGTGAGCGGTCAGTGCCAACTATAGAGCCAGGTGCATCAGTCTCCAGAATTTGTGCATCACAAAGGATGGGAGTCCTCTGGCTTGGCACTAGCAAGCCTTAAACTGAGCTGGTGCACGACACTAACGCTGGCTATACATTACATGACTATTATCTGAACGTTGTCAGGTGGACTTCATAATTCAAATGTCTGCATAATGTGGTTGAAGTGTGTGACCGGTGTGCTCACATAAGAATTTGCTTTCATTGTGATCTCATTAGACATCTCCTTGTCTCATGATTTCCAGACGTGTTGTGTCCACTTACTACTGTGACTCAGAACAGAACCATTTTAGTTCATACAGTGTCTGTTGATTTCAATAACTGCCAGGTGTTTTTCTAGAGTTCTGGGTCAATGTGAATGATTGGACTGGAACAAATAGCTCCACTGCTCTGTCTTTGAAAACTAACAGAAAAAATGCCTTCCCTTTTCAAATTCAAAAGATGCTACCATGTACAAAAATGCTCAGGAACTAATGCTGCTTTTTATCTGAATCAAACCGTTGCATCCTGACAGATCTACGATACTGTTTATAATCCCTTCATATATTTATTGTTTCCTTTCAAATCAAATGTGCTGGAGTACAGCCAAAACAATAAAACTTGTCACTGACCAATTACTTGTGGGCTGTACTACACATGGACGAGTATCTCAAGCAGGGCCTAAAGGCATGCCATTATAAATGCTGTAAATAATGCTTCCGTTTTAATTCTCCAAGCCAGATGGTGTGAAAAATGTAAAAGTAAACCATGAAAAACAGATGTTTTACTGGTACTTTTACATTTTGTATGCCTCATTCCCCAGGAGGTAGAAAACTGCCTAAAGAACCTATCACGTCCATCATCTTGGATTTTTTTGTACAGTAAAAATTTCATGAAACCTATACAAATTAACTTAAAATCAAGAATAACTCTGATTTACCTGTTTCTTAAACATGTCTCCCAATAGGGTGTTAAAAGCTAAGAGATACAGCTCTGAAAAAAAGTGAGACCACTGCACCTTTTTCTTTCCTTTCCAAAAAAGTTGGAAAGGAAGATTTTGAGTGAGGAACAGAAGGGTTAAAATTAAGAGACCACTGCAAATTGAACCCTTCTGTTCCTCACTCAAAACTTTCCTATTCAACTTTTTTGGAAAGGAAAGAAAAAGGTGCAGTGGCCTCTTAATTTTTTCCAGAGCTGTATAATACAATATGGGAGACAAAATGGCTGACCAGTTTAAAAATGATGGATGCATAAACTTCATGTATGCATAACATTATGGCACAACGAAAATATAGACCAATGTATCCTCCACAGCGGGCGCCAAAGGCCACGCCTTAATGCATTTTTTCCAAAATGATGACATTTCCACCCCGATTGACCTAGAATAATTAACTATTCTTCAGTCCTACAATGACATTAAGTGAGCAATATCTGATAGTATATTTTACAACATACTTTACCTTAAGGCAATTTGCACCAAGCACCAAAGCAGCTTCTTTTCTTGGGTTACTGGTCAGTGGTCATGAGGAAAACGAACAATTTACAACGAACGCGGTGGACCCAACAGGATGTGTCACATGATTTACTTGCATCTAGCCAAAAACTGGTTGGCTATATTCAGTAGTCCTATTAAGCCTGGTGATGAAAGTTCTTGTCTTATTTGAAAATAAAATGACATATTTGATTAAGAATTTTAAACACACATAATACAATCACTCAAAGTATTTTGTTACAGATTACATCTGATTCTTTTATGTACAGCAATATACAAATTACAAAATACTCAAAAGTAATTAAATATGTATTTTATATACATTTAATTGAAATACTGCCCATCACTGACCGCGTCAATGAAAACCATATTGTTTCGCTTTAGAGGAAGGATGACAAAGAAATGGACAAGGGAACAGGAGAAGAGTCACAACACTGTGCAAGAATTTGTACATCGGGTCATTGACTTAATTGTAAATAAATACTATAAGAGGGTCACCACAGCCTTCCTCTGTGCAGACAAATCAGTCTCCGAACAGGTTCTGCTAGGCCTAAATCCTACCTGTGCTAAAAGGGGTTGAGTGATCTGGAGAAAAGGCTAGTAGCATGGAGGCTAGCAAAACTGCAACTGAAGACATTGTAACCCAGAGGTAGGGATTTCATTCTCAGCCCATACCCGATCACAACTGGGCTGGTCCTTAAATTCTGATATTGTATTTGGGCTGGGCTTGCAAAAGTGCTTTTTTTTCAATAAACACAACAATAGGCTAAAGAATAATAACACAAATTAGCAGCCTCTCCGTTAGGTGCAAGGGGGGCATGCAGTTAGTGCAGCCAGAATTCCCTGCAATATCACTGTGGTGTTGAATGTGGTGATATTCCATAACAGAACTAATAATTTTACCAAGTTTTCATGCTCTTTAAATAAACTCAACAGTAGTCTTAAGAATAATAATACAAACTAGTGCTCTCTTCGTTAGCTGCAAGGAGGGCATGCAGTTAGTGCAGCCAGAATTCCAAGCAATATCACTGTGGTGTTGGATGTGCTGATATTCAGTAACAGAACTATTAATTTTACCAAGTTTTCATGGTCTTCTTCACGTGACAATTTCATGCGGCAAAAAACAAACAATACCAGAGGCAATGGCCATTAAAATGGATCTTGTGTTATATTGTGTTAGCGTTTGTCGACCTAGGATTTAATAATTGCACAATAATACCAATACAATTGCTGTATTTATTATTAAATAATGTAAGACTTCTGTTGTTCCTGTTTATTTTTAAAATGCACTGCTCAAAAAAATGACCTCCTTGTAGGCTGACTTGTCATTGTCACTGTTCAGGCCTACCACCGTTGTGTCATCCGCAAACTTGACGATTTTTTCATGTTTCATTGCTGCTATTCCTGTATTTCATTTGCACATGTCGACTTGCACCTTAACCCTGCCCTCCATGCACATTACACATTTAGAACTGCCACTGTACTTGCATTTTCAATTGTTACACACACTTCTACCTCAGGAACCTCATTGCTGCTATCCCTGCATTTCAGTTACTCCTTCAATTTGCCTCAATTGCAAATTCAGAATGACATTAAGAATTGCCACAACAAAATTATCTCACTTGTACAGACAGCACGCAGCCTTGTGGAACACCAGTGTTCACTATCAGGGTGGAGGAGGTGAAGTTGTCTAACCTGACAGACTGGGGTCCAGTTACAGAGAGAAGGGCTGATCCCTAGGTCATTGAGTTTGTTGACCAGCCTAGAGGGGATGACCGTGTTGAACGCTGAGCTGAAGTCTATTAACAGCATTTTTGTTGCTTTTGTCCAGGTGGGTCAGGGCAGAGTGTAAGCTGTGGAGATGGCATCCTCTGTAGACCTGTTTGATCGGTAGGCAAACTGGTAGGGATCCAGTGTTGGGGGGAGGCAGGACTTGAGGTGGGCCAGAACTAGTCTTTTGAAGCACTTCGTGATCGTGGGGGTGTGTGCGACAGGTCAAAAGTAATTCAGGCTAGATGCAGAAGATTGCTTCGGCACTGGCACAATGGTTGTGGTCTTGAAGCACGTGGGGACCACCGCCTGGGCCAGTGACATGTTGAAAATATCTGAAGACCTCGGCCAGCTGACCAGCACGTTCAGGGACTCCATCAGGACCAGCAGCCTTGCGTGCATTCACCCTGCTCAGTGCAGACAGCACATCTGCGGTGGATAGACTGGGGGAGTTCAGCTTTGATGGCTGGCTCTTTGTTGTCCCTGTCGAAGGGAGCGTAGAACCCGTTTAACTCTTTGGTGATGGAGACATCACTGGCTGTGGGGGTGGGGTTATTTGGCCAAGTAGTCTGTGATGGCTTGGATGCTCTGCCACATGCGTCGAGGATCAGAGTTGTTGTTGAAGTGCTCCCCAATCCACAGTTTGTGGTCATTTTTAGCCAACTTGATGCCCCTATCCAGGTTGGCCCTAGATGAGCTGTAGGCCTCCGTGTTGCCAGATCTGAACACAGCGCCACGCGTAGTTGTCAGACCTCACTGTTCATCCAAGGCTTCTGTCTGGGAAAGGTCTTTATTAGTTCATGGGTGGTGACGTCGTTGGTGCAGGTGTTGATATAATCCAGAACGGAGGAAGCATATGTTTCAATGTCTGTATGGGAGTCAAGGGTGGCTTGAGTGGCAAACAGTCTCCAGTCTGTGTGTTGATACTGGTGTTGTAGTAGTTGGTCTGCACCCTCTGTCCACACTTTGACAGATCTCACTGATGGTTTCACCCGTTTAATGAGGGGTAAATACTTGGGGAGAAGGAACAATGAAAGGTGGTCAGACTGACCCATGTGGGGGAGTGGAATGGCTTTGTAGGCCTCTGGAATGTTTGTGTACACCTGGTCCAGTGTATTGTCTCCTCTGGTGGGGTAGATGACATTTTGATAGAATTTGGGAAAAACAGTTTTCAGATTTAAGTGATTGAAAATCGACAGCGCGTCCCTCCCGCTCGATTATGTTGTCGGGTATGTTGTTGTGTAGCCACGTTTCTGAGAAAATCATGACGCTGCAATCCATTATTCTTTTTTGTGATGTGATTCTTAGTTGTATTTCATACATTTTGGTTGCCAGAGACCATACCTTAGCAAGGAAGAGGCTAGGTAGTGAAGGCCGATGTGGGGTTAGCATTAGCCTAGCCTGGAGGCCACCCCGCTTCCCTCGTCTTTGTTTAAGGTCTCAACGGCGCCTGCGTGCACTTCCTGTCGGCGATATAGTTGGCGTTTCCCGGGACGACTTTACAATCTCTGGTGGGAGTTGAACTCTATCTGTGCATTGTGTTCCAATATTCAGGAGTTCTTGGTGCTATATTAATAGTATGCTAGGCTGTACCGAATGAATAAATTAGAAACTATTAAGTATATTATTGCTAATTTGCAAAAACTGGGTAGACTCTGGGCCTCGCGATGCACACGCGCCGCCATCTTGGTCGGGAACACGAGCTCACAAGATCTCTTTAGCATGGTCTATGAGTGCAGAATACCAGGAGTACCAGGCTTGAAAGACTCGTTGCTGTCCCTGTCCAAAGTCCTCCTGGTTGTGTTGCAGATCAAGATGATACCTGACAATTTCAGCTTCCACTTAGCCCCCCCCCGGACTCAGCCCACATGCATTTATTAATTATTACAACTTCTACTCTTGTTCACCCAGCACAGCCAGAAGAAGACTGGTCACCCCTCTGAGCCTGGTTCCTCTCTAGGTTTCTTCCTAAATTTCGGCCTTCTTAGGGAGTTTTTCCTAGCCATTAAAATTCAACACTGTTGTTTGCTCCTTGGGGTTTCAGACTGGGTGTTTTGTAAAAGCACTTTGTGACAACTGCTGATGTAAAAAGGGCTTTATAAATACATTTTATTGATTGATTGATCGATCATCTATGAAGAGAACGGGGCGCCAATAGCAGACCTGCCAAATTTGGTGTCCTCTGGTGAATGCCAATCAAGCTGCATGATGCTGGGTTGTGAGTATATGTCCCACGAGAAGATGTCGGGCCCTCATGCCACCCTCATGGAGTGTGTTTCTGACAGTTTGTTCAGAAACATGCACACCAGTAGCCCGCTGGAGGTCATTTTGTAGGGCTCTGGCAGTGCTCCTCCTGTTCCTCCACTCACAAAGGAAGATATAACAGTCCTGATGCTGGGTTGATGCCTTTCTACGTCCCTGTCCAGCTCTCCTTAAGTAACGGCCCGTCTCCTGGTATCTCCTCCATGCTCTTGAGACTGTACTGGAAGACACAGCAAACCTTCTTGCGATGGCACGTGTGTCATCCTGGAGGAGCAGGACAACCTGTGTAACCTGAATGGGCTGCAGGGACCGCCTCATGCTATCAGTAGTGACAAGGACATTAGCAAAACACAAAACTAGAGAAGAATCAGTCCGGAAGGATAAGGAGAGAGCAGTTGTCTGTGGCCACCACCTGCAAAACCATTCCCTATTTGGGGGTTGCTGTTGCCTCTCCAGTGCACCAGTGTTGTCACATTCATTTGCACGAAAACAGGTGACAATGATTTACAATCGCTTATGCTTCCTAACTGGACAGATTGATATCCCTGATGTTTATTTGACTTGGTGTCATACTGTGATGATGATGTGTTCCCTTATTTTTATTCAGCAGTGTATAAATACTTATTTTATTTAAAAGCATGAATGACTCGTAAATTTGTGGAATAATAATGTTGGGCTAAAAATAAAGAAAAAGAAGATAAACAAGGAAGATAAAACTAATAAAAAATGATTTGGGAGTGTTTCATTCAACGATTTCTAAATATGCTCTTTATTTTATTGAGACACATTTTGGTATGCATGCCAATCAGCAGCATGGTGCAATCTGGTGACAAAGAAAACAGACACATAAAGTCACTATGGACTGACCCCCATTTGATTCTCACATGGTAAGTGAAATGATAGGATGATTCTATGTTGCTCCTGCTTCTTTAACAAATACTCAAAGGTATAAGGCTATCCACTCTACCGCTCACGGAAGAGTGGATAGCGTATTAAACTCATTCTAGCGCATGCTTATGAACTTTGTTCATCCAATCAACATATAGCTTCTTTTCAGATATGGATAGTATCGTGAAGAAGTGTAGAGCGCTCGAAATTAGTGGTTTATTTAGTGCTGGTGTGCTTGGTCACGGCCTTAGTGCCCTCGCAGTGTACTTGGCCAGCTCACCGGAAAGTAGTAGACGCACTGCGGTCTGGATCTCTCTGGAGGTTATGGAAATTACCCACTAAATAGAACTAAGGATAATGAAAATTCCTTATGATTAATTTAATGGTTATTATTATAATTCAAACAACAGGCTGAAAATAATGAGATAAAAAAGAGCATTATAAAGCTCATCATTTTAAATGTATTAATCATTTCCTGGGCTCCACTGTAAATTATTGTTTGCTCAGTTGTATAAATGCTGGCCTTAACCTTCTACAAGAGATATGTCTGCAATCCAGGGATCCAGACCAATAGTGTTTAATCAAGTACTGCCAGACTGATGTGTATTCATAGGTGTTTGTATGGTTCTATGGTTCTATACACCATCCATTTAGTATCACAACACAGTGAAGTGGTTCAAATAGGCTGTAAATGTCACTTAGTAAAGGATGCTGTGCGCCTGCGCCCAAACACAGGAACCACATGGCAAAGGCATGCCAACTAGTGTGATGCCAAAAGTGTAATATAATTTAATGTAATTTACAAGTTGTTTCCAAGAGTATCCATACACATACGTACAGTTGTGCTCATGAGTTTGCATACCCTAGCAGAAATTGTGAAGTTTTAGCATTGATTTTGATAAAATGACTGATCATGCAAAAAAATGTATTTTATTTAAGGATAGTGATCATATGAAGCCATTTATTATCACATAGTTGTGTGGCTCTTTTTTTTAAATCATAATGATTACAGAAATCACCCAA
Source organism: Esox masquinongy (assembly GCA_016801175.1). NCBI lineage: Eukaryota > Metazoa > Chordata > Actinopteri > Esociformes > Esocidae > Esox > Esox masquinongy. Next base: position 3,704 of record JACXGI010011198.1, on the reverse strand, counting down.
ATGGCCCTGATGAAAAAATTACATACCCTTGAATGTTTGGCCTTGTTACAGACACACAAGGTGACACACACAGATGGAAATGGCAATTAAAGGTGAATTTCCCAAACCTGTGGCCTTTTAAATTGCAAGTGTCTGTGTGTAAATAGTCAATGTGTTTGTTAGCTCTCACATGGATGCATTTAGCAGAGTAGATACTGAGCCATGGGGAGCAGAAAAGAACTGTCAAAAGACCTGCGTAACAAGGTAATGGAACTTTATAAAGATGGAAAAGGATATAAAAAGATATCCAAAGCCTTGCAAATGCCAGTCAATACTGCTCAATCGCTTATTTAGAAGTGGAAAATTCGGGGGGATCTCTTGATACCAAGCCAAGGTCAGGTAGACCAAGAAAGATTTCAGCCAAAACTGCCAGAAGAATTGATCAGGATACAAAGAAAAACCCACAGGTAACCTCAGGAGAAATACAGGCTGCCCTGGAAAAAGATGGTGTGGTTGTTTCAAGGAGCACAATATGACGATACTTGAACAAAAATTAGCTGCATGGTCGAGTTGCCAGAAAGAAGCCTTTACTGTGCCAATGTCACAAAAAAGGCCAGTTACATTATGCCCGACAACACCTTGACACGCCTCACAGCTTCTGATACACTGTAATTTGGAGTGATGAGACCAAAATAGAGCTTTATGGTCACAGCCATAAGCGCTATGTTTGGAGAGGGGTCAACAAGGCCTATAGTGAATAGAATACCATCCCCACTGTGAAGCATGGTGGTGGCTCACTGATGTTTTGGGGGTGTGTGACCGCTAAAGGCACGGGGAATCTTGGGAAAATTGATGGCAAGATGAATGCAGCATATTGTTAGAAAATACTGGCAGACAATTTGCATTCTTCTGCACGAAAGCTGCGCATGGGACGCTCTTGGACTTTCCAGCACGACAATAGCCCTAAGCACAAGGCCATGTTGACACTCCAGTGGTTACAGCAGAAAAAGGTGAAGGTTCTGGAGTGGCCATCACAGTCTCCTGACCTTAATATCATCGAGCCACTCTGGGGAGATCTCAAACGTGCGGTTCATGCAAGACGACCAAAGACTTTGCATGACCTGGAGACATTTTGTCAAGACGAATGGGCAGCTATACCACCTGCAAGAATTCGGGGCCTCATAGTCAACTATTACAAAAGACTGCACACTGTCATTGATGCTAAAGGGGGCAATTCGCAGTATTAAGAACTAAGGGTATACAGACTTTTGAACAGGGGTCCGTTCATTTTTTTCTTTGTTGCCATGTTTTGTTTTGTGATTGTGCCATTCTGTTATGACCTACAGCTGAATGTAAATCCCATCAGAAATAAAAGACATGTGTTTTGCCTGCTCACTCATGGTTTCTTTACAAATGGTAAAGAAACACAAATGGTAAGAAACACTTTTTAAACACAACTTTAAATTCTTTACAAATGGTAAGAAACACTTTTAAACACAACTGTAATTGAAGCTTTAAGTGAGCTCTGATATTTATTAGATTGTCCCCACCCATTTCATATTCATTTTATAAATATTTTTGTTTTATTTTATCTGGCTTACCATTCCAGATAAAATCAAATATTCTTTTTTCACAGGACTTAAAAACAGGCTCTCTCAGCATAGAGAGTGTCATGAATAAATTTGTGAACTGGGATAATACGAGTGAGTTGACTAGAGATACGAGTGAGTTGACTGGGATAATACGAGTGAGTTGACTAGAGCAACTAGTAACTTTGACAGGAAAATTACCAAGGTTGATCGCATATTAAAACCTTGGACAGGAATGCATCTAACTATCTATGACAAGATACGAGTGAGTTGACTAGAGCAACTCACTCGTATCTTGTCATAGATAGTTAGATGCATTCCTGTCCAAGGTTTTAATATGCGATCAACCTTGGTAATTTTCCTGTCAAAGTTACTTGAAACAAGATTTTCAATATTTTTGGGAATATGTATACCAAGGACATCCACATCTCCATCGGTCCATTTGATTGGAAGTTTACATGGAAGTGTAAAAGTAGTATCCTTTAATGATCCAATGCATAATATGGTGCACTTTTCTTAGTTGGGTTTTAATCCAGATAGATTCGAAAAATTGTCTAGATCTTTAACACTAGAACCGCCAGGCATTTTTGACCCCCAGTAACCGCCAAAGCCAAACGCCGGTTGGCGTCATTAGCATACGAATCGTCCCTATTAGCATGGACATTCTCTTCCACAGCAACATCACCATCCAGCCAGAGCAACAGTTCATCAACTAGGTCTTCATCAAACTATATAGAAGTCTAAAAAATAATGAATTACAGAATTTGTCTGTTTTAAATGGTTAATGAATTTGAAAAATACAAGAATGTGTTTGTATTGTCTCATCATACTAAAAAAAACTACTAAAAAAAGAATACATAGAAAAAGATGAGATGCCGATGCATAGCACTAGTCTCATAGAATACTGGCATATAATATTTTTCTATAGGTGACATCAATAAGTTATCGAAAAACCGAGAGGAGCTATTAGAAAAAGACAAGGTCCAAAATGAATAGGCTGTGAACGGCGTGTATTTGCAAGTCTCTCCCGGGTGGTGTAGTGGGTCTGTCAGGTTGATTTCAATGCCAATGCATCGCTCTAGTCTCCTAGATGATTGGCATATAAGATTTTTCTACAGGTGACATGAAAATGTTATTGAAAAACCAAGAGGAGTTATTAGAAAAATACAAGATATCATTGGAATTTAATTTGTGAATAATTATTTAGCCTAATACATCTGAAGAATATTAATCTACAGTCAAATAAGCAGAGAAAATTCAAAGAGAGACGATAGGATGTGTGTGCGATTTAGTTTCTCTTTCCCTCCTAAAATAATGTAGATTTACATTTTCGATTTACATTTGATGAATTAGCCTACACAATAAGCTGAATCTCCTATTAAAAAAAGGTAACCCATGCGATAAGTAGTCTATATCATTTGTATTGTGTTTCAATAATAGCCTAATTAAATTTTCATTCATCTGGAAGTGTCGCGCATTCATCCATTGACATCATGCAATCAGTGAGGGGTGATTAGCGCCTGGGTACCATTTGGGTACCAACGGTAAGTGGCGTGGGCTTTTGGCGGATTAAGTCAGAAAACAGGGTAAAAAAACAGGTAAATAGTCTCTAAATAGTTTTCTGTTCGTCAGTTTAAAATTTCGACAACAGAAAAAAGTAATATACGCCTATTTAGGAAAAGTCATGGAAGCAGGAGGGTGTAGCTTTCAAAATGGCAGTTTTATTTTAATTACAAACTCAAACACCAATTGGCATAGGCATTTGGCGGTTCTAGTGTTAATGAGACAGGATAGTGATTCTGTATTTGGCAATATGACAAAACTTGAATCATCCGCATGCATGGAGACTTTTGTTTTAATCCCTGGATTTCCAAAGACTTAATTTTGTTATTTGTTCTAATTTTGCTGGCTAAGATTTCTATGGCCATATGAATAAATACAGTGGGGCTCGAAAGTTTGGGCACCCCAGGTAAAAATTTGTATTAATGTGCATAAAGAAGCCAAGAAAAGATGGAAAAATCTCCAAAAGGCATCAAATGACAGATTAGACATTCTTATAATATGTCAAAAAGAGTTAGATTTTATTTCCATCATTTACACTTTCAAAATAACAGAAAACAAAAAAATGGCATCTGC
>JACXGI010011197.1:12910-25721 GCA_016801175.1 Esox masquinongy | reverse complement strand
ATCTAGAAGGAAAGGGGGAGGATAGAAAGAGAAGAGGCAGGTTAGAGAGAGTATCTAGAAGGAAAGGGGGAGGATAGAAAGAGAACAGGCAGGTTAGAGAGAGTATCTAGAAGGAAAGGGGGAGGATAGAAAGAGAAGAGGCAGGTTAGAGAGAGTATCTAGAAGGAAAGGGGGAGGATAGAAAGAGAAGAGGCAGGTTAGAGAGAGTATCTAGAAGGAATATTGCTCTGGGTAGTGAACCACATATACACCAAGTCGTGTTTGTGTTTAGATACATCCTACAGACACCCCTCCCAACGGCCCGCGCCAGCATCCCAACGCCCGTAACCATAGCAGCCAGGGTGGCCAGATTCGATTTGGCGCTCTACTCGAGACACCCCCGCGCCTCAGAGTCCTGAATCCATGATGCCTGGACAGGATCTGGAATGGCCCCCTCCTCCCTCACTCTTCACCGGGATTAACCACTCCATGTATGTTTTACTTGAGAGGAGCGGTCGGCCCGTCACAACACATGTTCAGAAAACAAACACAGTGTTTTCTCCTTCCACTAGTTGTAGTTCTCCCCTCCGGGTGGTGTGCTGTCAAACCGAAGCCCGAGCTGCAGCACGTCTAATGATCCGTGAAACACGCGGGCATTCACACTGGCCCAGTGTTCTGTAATTAACAACGTCAAGGAGTGTGTGTGTGTGTGTGTGTGTGTGTGTGTGTGTGTGTCTTATATGTTGGTGGGGTGCTGGGGGGTAGTAATGAACAAGTAGAGAATGAGTGATGGGCTCTCTAGAAAATTATAGGGGTCTCTAGTGTAGAGAATGATTGATCGAGATCTCTAGTGTAGAGAATGATTGATAGAGGTCTCTTCTGTAGAGAATGATTGATAGAGATCTCTAGTGGCCAAAAGGTTGTATTAGCATGTTGCAGAGACACCAAAGCTTCCACCATTTTAATGTCCTGTTGGACCTGTTGGGGTCCAATAGAGTCATGAGTCAGGGATATCCCGGGAAAACTTCAGGGATATTCTAGGATAACTTCATCTGCTGATCAATGATGATGACCTGTTTTGGTCCAGCAGGGTCATGAGTCAGGAACAACCAAAAATATAGATTACCATAATGGCACCTCCCTTGCACGCAGACATTTGACAGCAGGGATTATTGGAGCTTGGGAGCTATAAGTAAATAACCCGAGGATCCCTTTTTGTGTTGTTGATGAAAGTCTCACAAGCTAACTTCTATAATCAGACTGGTAATACGAAGCTGTGTTTGGCTTTAGTTGTTCTGTAAAGATGCTTGTGGTGAAAGAAAGAAAGAAAGAAAGAAAGAGAGGAGATGGCAGGAGAGAGACAGAGAGAGAGAAGAGAAACAGAGAGAAAGAGCACATAAGAAACACATATATTCCTCAGATCAAAAAGACCCACAAAGAATTTGAAATCAAATCAAACATAGAGAAACTCCCATATTGGCTCTGTGAAATACTGCAATGTCCAATCACAGCAGTATGATTTAGACCCACTGTCATGAGGAGGGGGAAACCAGTGGAGCACAAATGACATTGTAAACATAACCCCTAATCATTATTTATTTTACCTTGTCATTCTCACCTGTAACTATTTGCAAATTTTGTGATGACTTTATGTAGCCTATAATATAACATTCAAAATGTCTTCATCCTCTTTAGAACTTGTATGTAATGCATACTTATAATTGCAGATTTGAGTCATTTTTTCCCCCCTGGAACAAAAAGAGATAGAGAGACAGACAGATAGAAACAAGCGAGACCCTCACTACCACCACCATAAAGCCCTGAAATGCCAGGAAATCAGTATTTCCCACATCCAATTATTACTCAGGCCAAGTTCAAAAACCACTGTTAACCCAATACAGGCAATCTGCCCCTAACAGACTATGACCAAACAAAAATAAAATAATTGTAACTTTTGGGCCTGGTTCCCCAGAGAGGACTGGTTGTTCTCCCTCTGCTCTCAGAGAGAGGGCGAGACAGAGGTTCATTTCCTGTTACTCCTGTCACAAATACCCAGACCCAAGAGAAGCTTTCTCTCCCAAACCTCTTAATTACTAGAATGAATTTGAAACCATAAAAGAGGAAGAAAAAATCTAAAATGTATTAGCTGAAAAAACTAAATGTGTATGTTTGGCATTCAAATGCCGTGGCCTCCTGCCACTATCTGACAGACAGTGACACTGTGTAGTTTGCTGTGTCACACGCCTTGAGGCTTTTCAGCCATTCCAACACGAGTGACCTGCCATTTTAGTATAATGCTGTAGTACCACTCTCATTATTTGTTAATAATGAAAACAGCTTTATATTATCATTGCCTGTTCTGCCATTGGTCCGACTGCTATACTTTGACCATGTAAGTAAAATAACTTTCCTTGTCAATAATGTCTTGAGAGAGAGAGAGAGAGAGAGAGAGAGAGAGAGAGAGATTCTACATTTACTGTCTCTGTGGAACTGACAGAGCAGTAGGTTTCAACTAACAGTAGCTCTCCATGAGCAGAACAGAACTTGGCTTCCTGTTGAGGGAAGACAGGAAGTAGAGAAGAGCTGGGAGAGGTGTGCGGGGGGCTGTTAATACCAGCAGGATGTTGGTCCTGAAGGGCTGTCGGCAAAGTGCTCAGTGAAGATATTTCAGAGGTATGAGCCAATCCGTTTGCTGACAAGACACTGGGCAAATGTGTTTTGAGCTCAGCGATGTTTGTGTGATGTTTTAAGCTTTACATCCCTTCCTACCCTTCAGGAAAACCCCCTCAGAGGTATTTACAAGTGTTTTTTACTGTATTCTTACATCTGCTTAGATCCATTCCTCCACCGCCAAACGATTCACAGGAGTCGGTGCAGTATGAATATATTATAGCCCAAAAGACTCGCGGGAGTCATGCAGTTTGAATATATTATAACCCAAATGATTCACTGGAATCATGCGGTTTGAATATATTATAGCCCAAACGATTCACAGGAGTCAGTGCAGTATGAATATATCCTGATCCTTCTGCACCTCATTTCCGTATTTTTCGATAACTCGCTGACATCTCTGTGATGTCATTAAAGGGGTGGTTTGATTACACGCTGACATCTGTGATCTCTTTATAGGGGTGGTTTGATAACATGCTGATCTCTGTGATCTTTTTAAAGTGTTGGTTTGATAATATGCTGATCTCTGTGATCTCTTTAAAGTGGTGGTTTGATAACATGCTGATCTCTGTGATCTCTTCAAAGGGGTGGTTTGATAACATGCTGATCTCTGTGATCTCTTTAAAGGGGTGGTTTGATAACATGCTGATCTCTGTGATCTTTTTAAAGGGGTGGTTTGATAACATGCTGATCTCTGTGATCTTTTTAAAGGGGTGGTTTGGCACAAGACGGTGACACCGGCAGAAAAGATTCTGATTACGTGTCATGGTTTAGGATGAGATGGATTTTGGGGATGACTGCCTTTCTCTTCTCCTGATCGTCTGTTCTCTCCCTTTCTTCATCAGTATCCTATCTCACAATCCTTTTCTTTCTTCTCAGTATCTCTGTCCGCCAGCACTCATCCCTCCATCACCCGTCCCTCAACATTTATCCCTCCATCCCTTTCTCATCTGCCATCTCTACATCCCTTTTTCATCTGCCATCTCTTCATCCCTCTCATCTGCCATCTCTTCATCCCTTTCTCATCTGCCATCTCTTCATCCCTTTCTCATCTGCCATCTCTTCATCCCTCTCATCTGCCATCTATCCATCCACCATGACTCCATCCCTCCATCACTGCCTACCCTGTCTCTATTTTCTTCCTTCCCTCTTTCTCCTTTTCTCTCCAACCCTCTCTTCATCCTTTCTCTGTGTTATGTCAGAGCTACAGCCCTTTCTAACCCGGTAAAGCTGCACACCACAATTTCACAACATTAGAATTTATTTCAGAAGTCCCATGGGTGGCTTTCCGCTCATCCCCCTGGTACCCTGAGATAGGGTACGATGTACAAAACCAGCTGTCATTTTTAAATGATCATCCAGTGTGGATGACAATGCCCCCATATTATATCTGACAGCCTGATATTTGGCCTCAGTCACTGTATCATTTCAAATCCAAAGTGCTTCAATAAATATCCCCAGAAACAAATAACTGTCCAAAAGCATTCGCTGTGTGTTCAGTGGATGTTGTGGAGGCCTATTCTAATAGCATCGTCCACATACCACAGACCTGCTGTCCTGGGCGTCGTCCACAGTCCTGCTGTCCTGCTGTCCACAGTCTCCCAGGGAGACTTCCCCAGATGTTTTCGGGTGGAACACGACCAAGCGCTTAACCATTTTTGTGATGAAGCGAGTGCTACAGGTCAGACTGGACACGCTGTGTTTTTTTCAAACTGGAACAATGATGGAGGATTTGAAACAGGCAGGAGTAATGCCTTGCTCCCTTGATGCGTTAAACAAGTACTTAAACCGTTCGTTGGCCTGCCAGTGGACCCTGTGAGTCTCTCTGTCTTGGTTGTTCACCTGCCTTTCCGCTACGGTGTGGTGTTGTTCACCTGCCTTTCCGCTACAGTGTGGTGTTGTTCACCTGCCTTTCCGCTATGGTGTAGTGTTGTTCACCTAACTTTCCGCTACGGTGTAGTGTTGTTCACCTGCCTTTCCGCTACGGTGTAGTGTTGTTCACATGCCCTTCCGCTACGGTGTAGTGTTGTTCACATAGGTGAATCGGGCGTAAAGGATTTGGCTTAGACCCTGGAGGTTAAAGGTCATCACAGTGGGTGTGTTCATCACTAGCCCTCCCACCTGAGTGTGATGAACGCATTCTCATTAGGTGTTCCTCTTGTCCAGGTGGGATAGGGCAGGGTGCTTGGCTCACCCTCTTCCTCCCTCTTTTCCTTACCCTCTCTTTCCCTCTCCCTCCCTCCCTCAGGCAGCAGGCTGTCCTACTGCAGCCTTCCTCAAATGTTTTTGGTGCCTGCGTCCTGGGCCTTATCCTCTGGGAACCATTTGCGTGAAAAAAAAGATTGACCATCACATCTTTGTTAGAAACAAGAGAAACTTATATTTTGTACTACCCAGAGTACACAATGTATTTTTCTGTAAAATATGGTCCTTCAAGCAATGTCATTCTCTATTTCAAGAAGCATTACGGCTATCAGGTGATTCCAAAAATATTTGGCCTTTAGCCTCCTCCCGTAATGTTAATGATTACATCTCAATATATAAAGGTAGATAAACCAAATTTATATCTGAAGGATTTAGGTCTGTGGTTTGTAGTGACTGACTTGTAACAGAATGGTTTGGGAAGTTAATGAAAACATCAGGGAAGACCATTAAGAAATAATTGACCGATTGTTCCGGAGTCCCTTTTAATGTGTCCTACATGGCTTGTGGGCATCATCGAGGGATACATGCGTGTTCCTGGGAGTCCTGCCTTTAACTTAAGGGATCGTAACAGCTAATGTTTCAGACCGTTCAAAAGCTAGAGAGTCAAATTCATTGTACTGAAATAGAAAGCAATCTGTATTTGCCAACTTTGGCCTTTACTTTGGTAACTCTGGTTCTATGAAGGAGTCATCCCTGCAGTTAACTTCATTAGCGCTAGGGATATGACTCAGACCGACGGGCGTTCTTCCGTGGATCGGCGTCGGGCAGGTTGAGAAGCTCTGGCTTTGTGGTCCAGAGTGTTGGGCCAGGTTGAGAAGCTCTGGCTTTGTGGTCCAGAGTGTTGGGCCAGGTGATGAAAGGTAGCCGGTTCTAATCCCGGAGTGAGACAGTTTAAATGGCTCCCAGGTCGTCGCTGAAAATAATGATGTTTTCTTACTAATTCTTACTTGGTAAAGAAAATAATATTATGCTCACTTCCCCACCATGCCCTTTCACCCCCCCGCCCCCCCCCCAAGCAAGAATGCTTGGCATCACTTCTTAGTTACATGACTGTTGATAATCTGCGACAAACTGACAGAAACAGACTCCATGAGGGTGGCATGAGGGCCCGACATCCTCTAGTGGGACCTGTGCTCACAGCCCAGCACCGTGCAGCTCGACTGGCATTCACCAGAGAACACCAGAATTGGCAGGTCCACCACTGGCGCCCCATTTCTTCACAAATGAGAGCAGGTTCACAGTGAGCACATGTGACAGATGAGTCTGGAGACGCCGTGGTGAACGTTATGCTGCCTGCAACATCATCCAGCATGACCGGTTTGTCGGTGGGTCAGTGATGGTCTGGGGAGGCATATCCTTTGAGGGTCGCACAGACCTCCACGTGCTAGCCAATGGTACCCTGACTGCTGTTAGGTACCGGGATGATATCCTCGGACCCATCGTCAGACCTTACACTGGTGCAGTGGGCCCTGGGTTCCTCCTGGTTCAGGACAATGCCCGGCCTCATGTGGCCAGAGTGTGTAGGCTGTTCCTGGATGACGGAGGCATTGATACCATTGACTGGCCCTCACGTTCCCCAGACCTGAATCCAATTGAGAACCTCTGGGACGTTATGTATCAGTGCATCCGACACCACCAAGTAGCGCCACAGACTGTCCAGGAGCTCACTGATGCCCTGATCCAGGTCTGGGAGGAGATCCCCCAGGATACCATCTGCCATCTCATCAGGAGCATGCCCAGACGTTGCTGGGAGTGCATACTGGCACGTGGGGGCCATACACACTATTGAGTCACATTATGAGTTGCCATGATGAAATTCAAGTTGGAACAGCCTGTGAATTCAATTATTTACTTTGGTTTTTGGTGTGAGTTTGAATCCAGCCGTCAATCGGTTAGCAATTTTGTCGTACGTCATTTTGTTCTCAACTAATTGCAGAATGGACAGTAAAGAGTTTAATCTTTAATATATTTTGTTCATGTGTGGTTTGTGTTCTCTTTTTTTTTTTGAGCAGTGTATTTGATCATTTAACTAAATTCTGATTGAAGTTTCAAAACCTTTTTTAATTTTAACCCAGAAAATCCCCCTTTTTGCTAGTGTACCACAAATATACTCCTCTTTCTTCTGTCTCCTCACTCCTCTCTTGGTCTTTCCCCGTACTTGATTTGCCATGACAAAGCATTTATCAGCCCCTACAAAACATTTTCAATAATAACTTTCTACATAATCATTTTATTTTGCTGCTGGATTGTCTTCCTGCTGTGTGAAACTGTCTTGAATTAAGATATGGTATCCGTCATTTTGAGCAGGGCCCTCGGCACTACACCAAGGTGAATCCAACACTCTCTCCTCTCTATCTGTCACCTCCCTCACCTCCCATTCTCCTCCTCTGTCTCCTCTCCTCCCCTTTTCTTCTTCTGTCTCGTCCTTCTTCCTCTCATAACTCAGTCATGTCTCCCTCCAGACAAAGTAATCATCTTCATTCAGGTTTAATGTGGATCAATGTGCGTTTAATGACACACTAGTCACCCCCCCTCGTCACCCCACCCCCACCCCTTCATCTGTCCATGACATTCACCCACACTAGCCATTATAGCAGGGGAAGAGGAAGAGCGCAGTAAAAGGGTTGGGATAGATGAATAGGTGAAAAAAGGAAAAAGGAAGCGGTGAAGTGAGAGAGAGGAGGAGGTGAAGAGAGAGAGAAGGCGGTGAAGAGAGGGAGGAGGTGTTAAGAGAGATGAGGAGGTGGCGAGAGAGAGAGACGGGAGGTACGGCGACGTGAAGGGGGAGAGAGAGCTGTCACTCCGTGATCCGAGCCAGCTGCCACCTGTATGTTCTCATCTCCCCCATCCATCAGCAGGGTTTGACGGGAGCCTCGGGGCCGTAGCTCTGCCCCTCAGCCCTAGATGGGCGTCACAGGGGGATGACTGGGTCCCCGCGGCCGTAGCTCCGCCCCTCAGCCCTAGATGGGCATCACAGGGGGATGACGGGAGCCCCGGGGCCGTAGCTCCGCCCCTCAGCCCTAGAGGGGCATCACAGGGGGATGACTGGGGCCCCGTGGCCGTAGCTCCGCCCCTCAGCCCTAGAGGGGAACCGCACTAGTCTGCTGGGGGAACCGCCTCAGCCTGGATCGGCCTCTGCTGCCTGCCTGGGTTGAGTGACAGACGGCCCGGTGGGCGGGGCTTGGCGGGGGTTGAAGGACAGACCGAGGTTGTGTTGCGGTAGTGTTGTAAGCGTCTGAACGACTCCGGGTCTCACGGGTGAATGTTTGGTGGGCCGTTAGATCTCCGGGCGTCGGTCGGCGTGGTCCCCATGGAGGGGTCGAAACGCTTGTTGTTTTAGTTTCTGCCTGGTGCTTCGTGTGTCTCACCTGGTGCCGCAGCTCTGAGTTTGTCCCTGATTGGAAAGAGACTATTAAAACCAGAAGTGTTCCAGCCCTCTAGGTCCCTCATTTACTGTGGGATCTGTAGCAAAGATGTATTTTGAACTGTAGGAACTTTACTGTGTTTGCGTGTGTTTGCGTGTGTGTGTATGTGTGAGACAGCTCTATAATTGACAGACTGTCTGAATGACAGGCTTCACAGAAGGCAGGAGATCCTTGGTAGGAGGCCTGTCAATCATCCACGGGCTGAAGGCTCCACTGCAGTTCTGCCAGACTGGTGCTTCACATACATCAGACAAGGATAAGACAGAGAGAAACAGCCAGGCAGACAGACGGAACGGCAGACGGACAGACGGACGGCTGGAGAGAGAGACAGAGATAAAGACAGCCAGGCAGACCGCCAGAACGGCAGACAGACGGTTGGAGAGAGAGACAGTGAGAGAGACAGCCAGGCAGACAGACAGCCAGACAGGCAGAAGGACGAAAATAGACAGAGACACAAACACTTCCATAGAGACAGACACAAACAGACAGACCAGACAGACAGACACAAACAGACAGACCGGACAGACAGACAGACCGGACAGACAGACGCAAACAGACAGACCGGACAGACAGACACAAACAGACAGACCGGACAGACAGACCAGACAGACAGACACAAACAGACAGACACAAACAGACAGACCGGACAGACAGACCAGACAGGACAGACAGACACAAACAGACAGACCAGACAGACAGACACAAACAGACAGACAGGACAGACAGACACAAACAGACAGACCGGACAGACAGGACAGACAGACACAAATAGACAGACCAGACAGACAGACACAAACAGACAGAACTGACAGGGGTACACGCATCTACTAACTCTTTCTCCCTCTCTCCTTTTGTCTTTTGTTCACTTTCTCCCCTTCTCCTTTCGTCTGTCTCTCTTTGTTTTTCACATAATTAAATTTATTTATTCAATTTTTTTGTTGCTTTTACCTTGTTATCCTCCCCAATTTCATCATATCCAATTTGTGAAGGCTCTGCTTCATTCCAGCGGACTCGGAACTGTTGATGTTGAGAAATGTGTTTTACAAAGCACATCCGACATCTGTTCTGGTTCTTATCACGCTGCTCTCTCAACCAAGAAGTCTAACCGGAATCTAAGGCACCGTAAAGAACACACTCCCTGTGTTCTACCTCGATTCAGCTCACCAGCACCTATTCAGCCACATGGACTCACTAGAATGGCACGAGTCAAGACAGCCATGTTTGTGTGTTAACCTTCAAAACCAGGATGACAATTGCCAGTGGGACCCCGCTGAAACAGGACTCAGTTCCATTTTCATTTCAATTTAAAAGGCTTTATTGGCAGGGGAAACATTTGTAAAATGTTTGAAAATTAGAAGGTTGTAATTAATAACAATTCAAATAAGCAAAGCAAAAAGTATGCACACACATTTTAAAAAGGGCTAATGCATTTATGATGTTATATAATAAGCAATGTAGTGTTGTTAAACCACACAAATTGTTACAAGAGACAGTGAAGGCGGAAATAAACAATGACGTCAATGTGGGTCAGATTCATAAGGCTGTCGATACTGTGGTTTATCAGCTTTGGGTTTGATTTCAAAATAATTTAGGGTCTGTGTGATCTGACTGAAATATGTGTCTCTGATCAATCAATCAAATTTCAATCAAATTTATTTATAAAGCCCTTTTTACATCAGCGGTTATCACAAAGTGCTTTTACAAAACACCCGGCCTTAAAACCCCAAGGAGCAAACAACAGTAGTGTTGAATTTCAGTGGCTAGGAAAAACTCCCTAAGAAGGCCGAAATTTAGGAAGAAACCTAGAGAGGACCCAGGCTTAGAGGGGTGACCAGTCCTCTTCTGGCTGTACCGGGTGAACATATTAAGAGTACAATTGTAATAATTAATAAGTGCACGTGGGCTGAGTCCAGAGTCTGATGTGGTCATACATTTGTCATGAGTTTAGGAAGTGCAGCTCAGTTTCCAGTTAATGTTCTGTTTTATTCTGAGGCATCTCACGACAGCAAGGCCATGCTAACTGAGTCTGTACATAGTCAAGGTTTTTCTTAACTTCGGGTCGGTCAATGGTCAGGTATTCTGTCAAGGGCAAAGAGTTCTCTTTTTGTTCTCCCATGATTTGGTTGGGGTCTGTTAGAGTTTGTAAACAGAGCCCCAAAACAAGCTAGCTCTTCTCTAGGTTTGTTTCTGTATGGAGGAGAACTTTGTTCTTGAAGGTTTCAGAGTCGCTTTCCTTTAAATTAGTGTGAAATGCAGTAGTTTTTCTTCTGGATTTTGATGATTATTTTGATGATCATTCAACTCCGCATGCGTTATTTGAGGTTTTGTGTTGTAGCCCTACTCTGAGAATACTTTTGTTTTCTCATGCAGAGCTTTCTTTGGGTGTTTATCCCATTTTCCCTTTCCTTCTTTTTTCTCTCTTTTCTTTCCTTCCTCTCCCTCTCTCCTTTCCTTTCTCCCTTCCTTATTTTTCACTCTTTCTATCTCTCTCTCTCCTCCGTGACTTTCTCTGTAAGACTTGTACTATGGATCTTGAGAAGGTCTATTTACAGAGTTATGGTTCAGTGCAGTATTTCATCCCATATGTAATAGATTTTTTGTCCTCTCCTAACTTAACTATGTAGAATGATGTTCTCTATACGGTAAATCAAAACATTCTGGCTGATTGAAATATTAAAATTGTATTAAATGTTTCCAGCAATGTATGAACAGGGAGGATTCTCGTTTCTGTGCAGCCTCAGCCCTGAGAACAGCGGACCCTTCTCTTCACACCGCTCATTGATTATCTGACAAGCCAGTCGGCCAAGTCTAAAACACTGGGCCCTTCGATTAACTACAACTTGGTGAGGGACAATATAATCCAATGTGGCAGCTGCATAATGACACCAGCTGCTGACTTAAAGACCGAAAAGAGAGGAGAAAAGAGAGGAGAAGAGAGAAGAAAATAGAGGAGAAGAGAGGAAAAGAGGGGAGAAAAGAGAGCCAGTCTGATGAAGTACAAAGGGACTTCATGAGAGTGTGACAGCTTTAGCTGGGGTTTGGTCTTTTGGCTGGGCACTTCAACTTCACTGTCACTGCGTATGTGTTGTCTCTGTGTGTTACGGAGGTGTGGTCTCAGTGTGTTACGGAGGTGTGGTCTCAGTGTGTTACGGAGGTGTGGTCTCAGTGTGTTACGGAGGTGTGGTCTCAGTGCATCTCAGTGGTGTTGTCTCTGTGTGTTTCAGTGTTGTCTGTGTGTTACGGAGGTGTGGTCTCAGTGTGTTAGCAGATAAGGTGTTTTCTCAGTATGTTACAGAGGTGTTGTCTCTGTGTTTGAGAGGTGTTGTCTCTGTGTTTGAGAGGTGTTGTCTCTGTGTTTGAGAGGTGTTGTCTCAGTGTGTGCCTGAGGTGTTGTCTCAGGGTATTACAGAGGTGTTGTCTCAGGGTGTTACAGAGGTGTTGTTTCTGGATGTAACATAGGTGCTGTCCCAGGGTGTTACAGAGGTTTTGTCTCAGTGTGTTACAAAGGTGTAATGTCAGTGTGTTTCAGTAGGGTTGTCTCAGTGTGTTTGAGAAGTGTTTCATAAGGGTGTTACAGCAGTGTTACAAAAGGTGTTGTCTCAGTATTTTAGCGGCAACTCTTGTGCGATGACATCACTGCTAATGAGCAAGCTGCTCCATGTTCTGCATTGGGCTTACACGCGCGCGCGCATGCGCGCGCACACACACACGTACACACCAACGGGGGAAACCACATGAGGTCCCAGACTGCTCTTTGATCAGACCAGACGAGACGACAGCAGAGACAGTATTTATAGACCCACTTCGCATCTCTGTGTCCCACTTCTCTCTCTCACACTCACATACACACACAGCCATACATGCACACACACACTCACACACACACACACTCACACACAAACACACACGAACAGCCATACATACATACATACATACACACACACACACACAGCCCTACACACACACACACACACACACGTACACACACACAGCCATACATGCGCACACACACATACATACAAACACACACACAGCCATACATGCACGCACACACGCGCACACACACACGCATACACACACACGCACGCACACACTTTTCACCAGACCAGGGTTCCAATACATAATGTATTGTTCTGCAGTAGTGCTTGATTGTGCTTAACTGGCATTGTGGAACTGATAGACATGCCCTTAAACGGTTAAAGATGCAATCCGTGATTTTTGGCCACTGTTAGCAAAATGTCATGTATGTGCCCCATGTCATCACGGCTGTCTGAGGTATGATAGAGACTATTCTTTCTTTTTTTTGGTTATGCAAAAAAGTTTTGGATGCGTCTTTTACTAGTGCAGTGGAACCACCACATTGATCCATAAACTGTGAATCCTGTCCACCTAAAACAAGAATGAACAAGTATGTAGAGATGGAAGGGGAGAGGGAGATGAAGGGGAGATGAACCATCTGATCACAGGAGAGATGGAGGAGGAGAGATGGAGCGGAAAGGGAGGAGGGGAAATGTAGGGGGAGATGGCTGGGA
>JACXGI010011197.1:0-12810 GCA_016801175.1 Esox masquinongy | reverse complement strand
TTCCCCGATCAGCCGCTGCCATATGCATCCAGGGTATTCTAGGAGGTGTGATTGGTGACAGATGTGTTGGTCAGTGAGTGTTAATGTGTTGAGACTTGACGAGGGGGCAGACAACCAATTCCTCCATCATGTGATCAGATGGTCTTCATTAACGTGATTCCCAGGGAGCTGTTAAAAACTGTTGGTTCCTGTCTACTTGACAGAGTGTCTCCGGTTGATGATAGGGTTAGGGGTTAGGGTTAGGGGCGATGATAGCTGGTATGAGTACCTAGTCATCTCCTATAACCTCTCCTGTCCTGTTTGTCCCGTAAATCTCTGTCTCTGTTTAAACTCGTAGTGCTCCTCTCAGGACGCTCTGTGAGTTGGTTTCGCCGATCAGCTGAACAATCAGTGGTCTTATCAATCTAATGATTGACCGATCGGTCAAACCATGACAAACGGACTCGTCCTCCCTCCCTGCAGGTACGTCCACATCTTGTACCTGGGCGCCCAGAGCCGCTGGCATGGTGACCACGCCCACCGGCCCTTCCACTGGCGGCTGATGTTCGAGTGCGCTGACATCAACATGCTGCGTCTGCTGGAGGCCTTCCTGAAGAGCGCCCCGCAACTGGTGCTGCAGCTCAGCATCATGATCCACGGAAACCAGGTTCTGCCACTGCAGGGTCAGTGACCTGGGGGTGGGAGGGGGGTGGGTCAATGACCTGGGGGTGGGAGGGGGGTGGGTCAATGACCTGGGGGTGGGAGGGGTGTGTGTGTGTGTGTGTGGATCAGTGACCAGGGGTGTGTGTGTGTGTGTGTGTGTGTGTGTGTGTGTGTTGTCAGGTATGACACTGTACTCTCTCCTTTTAGGGTAAGGTAGTGTTCCAATTTGCTTCTCTAAAGTCTGTCTTAGGTCTTGGTATTTTTCATGTTGTAATAGGAAATGCAGGTCTCAATCTGCCTCTCCCTAGGTGGAGAATGAGCACAACCGGTCCTGTCTTGGCAGCCAGGTTTGCCTGTGATGACCAGACTCTGGACAGGCTGTGGGACTGTAACTAAATCTGTTTGTTGTCCGTTTTTTACTCCATTTTTTACCAGTCACAGTGGTCTGTGTTTAGAGACAAATGCCGTTGAGGTTTAGTTTGAGATTTTGTAATGTTTTCTTTCTCTCTCTCTCTTATATATATTATATTATATATTACATGATTCTATCTTTATTGTGATGACGTAATAGTATATACCTATTGCCAAAGCATTCTCTGGAAATAATTATATGTTTACAATATAACATCATTAAAGTAATAATGTTAATTAAGACTGTCAACAGGACAATTAGTAGAATAATTATCAAGAGACTGATAATGATAAGATGATAATCACTCCCTCTCTCCATCCCTCCCCTTCTCTCTAATTATCTCTGCTTCTCTCTCTCTCCATCCCTCCCCTTCTCTCTAATTATCTCTGCTTCTCTCTCTCTCCATCTCTCTTCCTCTTCCTGCACCTCTCCAGCTCTCTCATTACTCTACCCCCCCCCCTTTTGTTCTGTGTTTATTTGTGTAATCTTGCATCTGTGTCTTTATTTGGGAAACCGAACAATCGCAGCCTACCAACCAGTTAAAACAGGCATTATGCCGATATTAAACTATAGTGTGCATTAGTGATAAAAATGTGCTGTTGTTACATTTATCGGAATATGGACTTTGTGTCCATATCACCTAGCTCTCTTGTCTGCTGTTTGAAAAATGAGCTAAACTTTTCCTCAGACTAAGCATACTCTCAGTCTCTACTCTCTCTAACTCTCTCTCTCTCTTTCTCTCTGCCACTTTGTCCCCCTCTCCCTCCTCACTGTCTCCTATCCTCTCTTTTTTTTCTTTTCCTCTATGTCTCTCTCCATCCCTCCCTCTCTCTCCCTCTCTGTGTCTCTCCCTCTCACATTCTACATGTCCTTTGTATGGAGTGAGGCAGCTTCCTAAAATCTCTGTATAATGAGTCCATTAGCTGGAGGCTATGAGGTCATCACCATAAGACAGGGAGACACACTGTCCTTCCCTCCCTGAGACACATGCCCACACACACACACTCTCAAACACGCACACCTTTTTCTCACACTCCACAAACACACACTCACACACTTTGCTGGTCATTAGAGGGTGATCATCTTGAGGAAACGCAGACTGTTAACCTGTAATTAACTGAAAGAGAGAGCGAGACAGTAACAGACCCCCCCGAGACCAGGGCGAGCAACGCAATTAGACGGGGAAAAAAGAGAACAATCTGACACACTGGAAAGAATTAACAACAAAAACAATGAAATTGGAATGTTACTTTGCCCTAAACAGAGGCAGAATACGTAAGCATCGTGACTGACCAAAATTTGAGAGAAATCTTGACTATGACTAGTGAGCATGGCCTTGCTATTGGCGGAAGCCACCACAGGCAGATCTAGCTGTAGAGAGTGGACAGACTATGTGCACACTGACCAACGATGAGGTGGAATCTGAGCTGCACTTCCTAATCTGCCAAATGTATGATCACAATAGAGACACGTATTTCCCTCAGGTCATACAGACTCACAAAAATATTAAAATTCAATCAAGCATTGATAAATATTTGTGCAATCATTGCCATTAGAAAAGTGTAACCAATAGAGGAAAAACATCTTTGTAAACATGACTAATATTGACTAATTCTCTTTATTTTCCCTTGTTTAATTGCTCCACTTTAGCTAATAATGTAAATCCCTCTATCCTTTTGTTTGTAACACTTTTGAACTTCAGACTTGTTTTAACATTTTGTTTTTATTCAATTATTTTTTTATTATTTTTTTTCCACTTCCTTTGGCAACAAAGAATATTTTTCAAATTGAATTGTCAGCAAGAGAGCCAAATGGAGAGTGAAAGACAGACAGACACAGAGAGAGAAAAAGGTGTTAGAGAAAAAGGGAGATGGGGGGGGCAGATTGAGTCAGTGCGAGACAGAGGAAGAGAAAGGTAGAGAGAGGCAGGGAGAGAGAGAGATTGAGACAGAGAGAGGCAGAGGGAGAGAAAGGTAGAGAGAGGCAGGGAGAGAGAGAGAGAGATTGAGACAGAGAGAGGCAGAGGAAGAGAAAAGTAGAGAGAGCGAGGGACAGAGAGACAGAGGAGTGAGACAGAGGCAGAGAAAGGTAGAGACTGCATGGGGCAGGGAGAGATGGGAAGCAGTACTGAGAACAGGGGATCTCTGGAGAGCCATTAGCAACACTCTTTTAAACTTCCTCTCAGACTGCAGACTGTGGTGGCTAGGATGAAGACTCTGATTCCATTCTGGTTTAGATGACCATGCAGTGCCCATGGCTGTGAAAGCAGTTTAGCAGGGCTCAGGCATGGTGTCTGCACAGCTCCATGTCATCAGAGAACATCCAATAGCAGGGCCAGTCTTGATCAATCTAACTATATGTTTAACAATAAATATTATTGTTTTCAAATTTAGGATTTGGATTTATCAATTTCTGCTGCAGGTTTGTTTTGCATGACTACATATTTATATAGCAATTTACCATGTCCCATGTCGATCATTTCTGTTAACTCCGTTGTTGTGGATACCGGTCGCTGTCCCTCGTCATGTAGGAAGGTACTTCCAGGAGAATTAAGTCATTGTACTCAGTGGGTACCTTGCTCATTAATATTGCATATATATGGGAGTCTGCTGCCGATGTCTGTTGCTGGTGTCTGAACACAAGGTCAAAAGAAGTGTCAGTGTCAGTCAAGCTGGCCATCATGAGGCGGACAAATCGGAATAAATCGGTACAAAACATTATGCGTGCCAAAATCAACTGTTTGGTACACAAAGATGAAACTAGTGGTAAGCTCAGCCAAGGCAAATGATAATAGACCAAGGAGGTCCCCTACAGTGGAAGAATGTAGTAAAGCGGAGAAGAGATGTAATGGCTTGAGCATGAATGGTTGCAACTGGCTCACTTGTCTTCATTGATGACGGAACTACTGGCGGCAGCAGCAGGAAGAATTCTGAAGCGTACCGAAACATCTTGCCTACTAAGCTGCCACCAAATGCATCCAAACCCATTTGACGACACTTCATTCAGCAGGACAGTATCCCAAACACCCTGCCAAGGAGTTTTCCCGGGCCAAAAGTGGCTAAGTCAATTACCCTATCTGAATTCAACTGAGAGTGGCTTTCACATGCTAAAGACAAGCCTGAGGATTGCTGCTTGGCAGAGGGTCACTAGGGTTTGCTGGCGTCTGGTGACGTCTACACGTTGCACACTTTGTATGTAAAGAATATGCAGGTACAAAACACTACCTTTTGAGGGGGCTGTACAAAATATGCTTTACTCTGTAATTATTATGGTTCATCGTAATTTTAAATCTGAAGTGCTGGAATACAGTCACAAAAGGAAAACCTGTGTTACTGTCCAAATACTTTTGGAGTTACTGTGTACAGTATATACTATAAAGCCCCTGGAGGGACTGTCATTATCGAGGGATAGTTTTTTTTATAAAACCTCTTTTAGTGTTTCCTCACAGAACATTAAATACCTTGCCGGTTCCTTCCAAAATCACGTGAGCATGGACCTAAATAAAAAACATTAAAACGGGCTGTGGTAACACCAGATGGCTCTAACATGGCCCGGCTGTACGCAGAATCATTTGTTTCGTGTGTGTTTGCTTGGTTTTCTCTTTTCTCTGCGTTCTGACCCCAGGCCTTCCTGTCGGACCCTCCACTGGCCCTCTCTGCGTTCTGACCCCAGGCCTTCCTGTCGGGCCCTCCACTGGCCCTCTCTGACCCGCTAGTCACATGGTCACAAACACCTGTCAGTGGGGCGTTTGGAAGCTGAAGCATGGAGAACCTAATCATCTCCTAGTGAGCGCTAGACAATGAAAAAGCTTTATCTCCGGCTTGTTCACACTTCCCGATTAATTTCCTTTCTAGAGATTCTTCCAAGAATTGTGGATAACACACATCTCAGTTCATTCTCTCCGAAATAGCTTGTACTATTGAACTTGTTTAAGACAGTGAACACATAAGGAACACTATTCCTAAGACGATATTTGTAAAAGTGAGTCATTTTTTTGCGGAAGCGCTGAAAATTGTACCCTCTACAGCTCCCTGTAGTCTGACTGAATATTTGAGTGGGTGACTCCATCTCATAGTGAGTTAAGAACCTTTCTTCAAATAGCTGAAACAAACAGACACACATACTTCCATTGGTATCTGATCCTGATGCCGGCATCTCTTAATTAGCCACGGGCCAGACAGAGTCGGGAGGCTTTTAGTCAACACTTTTTCTCTGCTGTCCTCGGCTCTCCACCCTGCTTGGGTCTGCTTGTGCTTTGTTGGCATTCTCCCGCACAGACAGACGAACACACACACACACATACTGTGACTATCACACACAGACAACAGACAGAGACACACACTTCTCCCCCACACAGGCTGCGATATGCCTTGACCAAGCGGCCCGCGAGGAGAGAGACTATCTTAATTGAATCAAACATCATGGAGAGCGCCACAAGTCTGCCTGCGTACAGAACGGAGATTAGAAGGACAATTCTGGGAGTAGGACACTGGGAAAACATTGATGACGACACATCATCCTTGGCCTCGCTGTGGAGAGAATGATTGACAATGACAAAATCACATGAGATTGCGGTGGAAAAATGTGATAGCGTGATGCTACAAAAAATATTGCCACGTCCCTGGTTCTGAACGGATGGGAACCAATGAACAAACAAATATATGAAGACATCCATGTTTCTGATCGGATGAGAACAAATTAACACACACTTTTTTTGCCACATCCCTGGTTCTGATTAGATGGGACAAATTGGGAGCAGGGAGCCAAGACACAAAATGTGTGTTCTACATTGTGTGTGTGTGTGTGTGTGTGTTATGCAGTGTGTGTGTGTTCTAAAACGTAAGTGTTTGTTCTACAATGTGTGTGTGTGTGTGTGTTTTCAACAGTGTGTGTGTGTGTGTGTTCTACAAATATCTAATCTATCAGCTCTATTATAAACCAGGGCCACTAAACAAAAAGACCAACACACCAAGCAACAGAACAACAAATCAAGCAACAGACCAACTAATGAACAAACTTATAGACCAACACACCAAGCAACAGACCAACACACCAAGCAACAGACCAACCAATGAACAAACCTATAGACCAACACACCAAGCAACAGACCAACACACCAAGCAACAGACCAACCAATGAACAAACCTATAGACCAACACACCAAGCAACAGACCAACACACCAAGCAACAGACCAATACACCAAGCAACAGACCAACCATCAGACCAACTAACAGACCAATAGACCAACCATCTGGCCAACAGACCAATGAAAAGACCAACAGACCATCACAATGAAAATATATGAACTCACTACTGTATGTCTCTCTGGAGATTAACATCTGTTAAAATGACACAAAATGAAGACAGACACATTGCATCTAATTGTGAGCTTCAAATAACAAATAATTTTATATGAGAGTCTCAGCTTTAAATGAATGTATTTCATACATCTTCAGAGATCCACCCTTCTCTTACAGACAAATATTTAGGGCTTCCTCCGTTAGTCAGAGACAAATCCATCAGTACGACCCAAATAATCCCAGGCTGACAGTGGAAATCATTAGGTGTTTAAACAGCCTTTATCTCACAGCCTCCTAGCTGATCCTCCTGATATTATTTACATAATATCAGGAGGTAAACCTAACCCCTATCCTAACCAAACCATAACCTAACCTCTTTACCTCAATGTAACCTAACTCTGATGCATAAGACAAACCTCTAATATTGATACCTAAGAGTAAATCCAGTAAATCCCAATTGTAAGATTTACCCTAAACTTAACCCCTATCTAAACATAACCCTTAAGTTGGAAATAGGTTTCAGTTTCTCTGTGGGGATATCCGTCCTACTTTGGACTTCCTAACCAACAGACCCCAGTCTATCAGGTTAGACAGCTTCACCTCCTCCACCCTGATCCTGAACACTGGTGTTCCACAAGGCTGTGTGGTGAGCCCCGTCCTGTATTCCCTAATCACCCACGACTACGTTCCTGTACACAGTTCTAACACCATCGTCAAGTTCGCAGACGACACCGCGTGGTAGGCTTGATCAGTGACAATGACGAGTCAGCCTACAGGGAGGAGGTCAAGTGTCTGGCGGCATGGTGAACAGATAACAACCTGGCTCTCAACGCAAAGAAAACCAAGGAGCTCATTGTGGATTACAGGAAGTCTAAAGGCTGCAGTCACGCCCCAGTTCTCATCGATGGCACTGAGGTGGAGCATCTGTCCAGCGTCAAATGACTGGGTGTCCACATCTCCGAGGACCTCTCCTGGACCCTCAACACCTCAGCCCTGGTCAAAAAGGCACAGCAGAGCCTGTAGTTTTTGAGGAGGCTGAAGAAGGCCCGTCTGTCCCCCAGGATCCTTGTGAACTTATATACCACTGCACAATAGAGAGCATTCTGACTATCTGCGCCACAGTGTGGTTTAACGGTTGCTCAGTAGCCGACCAGAAAACCCCCCAGCACATCACTGGTGCCCAGCTCCCAGCCATCGCAGACCTCCCATGCAAGGGGTGTCTGCACGGGGCACGTGGCATCATCAGGGACCCTTCACATCCATGCCACAAACTGTTTGCCTTCCTACCATCAGGCAGGTGGTACAGGTCTCTTTGTTCCTGCACCAGCAGGCTCAGGAACAGTTTCTTTCCAACTACTGTAACCCTGCTGAACTCTGTGACCCATCACTAACCATACCCCCCCGCCTCTCAGGGACCTTGTTGCACTACTCCCTTTGTACTACTGGACTCTGACACTGCCTTGCAAAGTCTGATAAGTAGTTTTCAGTTTTTACAGATACGTGTTTACCTCGAACCTCACTGCTATCCCTGCATTTCAGTGGCACATGCTACCTTACTCCTTCAATTTGTCTCGATTGCGCATCTAGAATGCCGTTCAGAATTGCCATTTGTACCCATACAACTATTATCCCACTTGTAACATCCACTACACTTAACACTTGTACATTTTCTGCCCTCCTTGCCTTAATTGCACATTTAGTATTGCCATTTGTACTGAATTTGCCTTCATTGCACATCTATACATTCCATTTGTGAAATACAAACTTACATACATTTTCTGCCCTCTTTGATTTGCACTTCTGGCTAGATGCTAACTGCATTTCGTTGTACTGTAGTTCTACTTTTTCAATCACAATAAAGTTGAATCTAATCTAATCTGGTCTCCGTATATTGCTAGACATTTATCACACAAACACACAGACACGCACAGACAGAGACAGACATGCACAGACAGACAGACATGCACAGACAGAGACACAAGCACACAGACAGAGACACAAACACGTAGACAGAGACACAAACACACAGACCGAGACACAAACACACAGACTGAGACACAAACCCACAGACAGACACATGAACACAGACAGAGACACAAACACACAGACAGAGACACAAACACACAGACAGAGACACAAACACGCAGACAGAGACACAAACACGCAGACAGAGACACAAACACACAGACAGAGACACAAACACATAGACAGACACATGAATACAGACAGAGACACAAAAACACAGACAGAGGTAGACACATACAGACATACACGCAGACGGAGACAGACACACAGACCGAGACAGACACATCCAGACAGAGACAGACAAACACACAGACCGAGAAAGACAGAGACAGACAAACACATAGACCGAGACAGACAGAGACAGACAAACACACAGACCAAGACAGACACATCCAGACAGAGACACTGTTTTTATTTTTACTACATTTTGTGTAAGAAAAGCATGATGCAATTTTTACAAATTATTATCATTACCGTTGACGTAATTGTCTTTGAATAGTTTTAATGTTCTTGTTATCTGTTATATTTTTGTTTTCTGACATGACTTTTGAACAATTAGCTAGCTACATTATTAAAAACGTACTTTGTGCATCTCTCTCCCTGTCTGAGACTGTCTGAGATTTATCGTGCTTTTTTGGATTAATTATTCTCCGTTGAAGTTGTGGAAATATTAATAAGCTCATTGCCGGGTGCCAAAGGCAGTGAGATGGGAGAATTCATTTAACTTGATAAAATATTCATTTTGGAAAATGTTAATAATTTAATCCCATGTCCAATTAGTAATTAATCACATCAAAAGTTATGAAAAACTGAACAGCAAAACTCAAAAATTAAAAAAGTAATTTTGTATGTAAATTTGATATGTAGGAGATTACGCCAGATGCATTAGTCAAAAGTAAACTTTTCCGGTAACTGTGTGTTTATTTATTTGTTTGTTTTTCTATGTGTGTTTCTGTCTGTCTTTGTGTGTGTTTTGGGGTGTGTGGGCATGTGTTACCTGCCTACTGGGGACTAAAATTCGGCAGAAGCAAAATATGACAAATTTACAATGTGGGGACCTCCCCACTAGGACAAAACTGTACATTCTGGCTTAGGGGTTAGGTTTAGGGTGAAAATTCCAATTAGGGGTAGGGTTAAGTTTAGGCATTACAGGTTAGGGTTCAGCATTAGGGCTTGGTTGATTTTAGATATAACGTTTATGTCAACGTCAGAGGTCAGGACTATGTGTTTGTGTGACTCTTTGTGTGTCTCTGTCTTTGTGTGTCTGTGTGTATCTGGTTACAGTCAGGTCTCTCCAGCCTGGATGAGAGAATCCGAGCACTCTCACCTCCCTCCAAATCCCTCTCTTCACAGCTATCTTTCTCCTTCTAATCCTTTCTCTCATCCCTCTCCTCCACCCTCCCTCCCCAGGCCTGTCTGCCTCTGCTTCGCTGGTCTCCTTGGCGTGGATGATAGCATCCTATCAGAAGACGCTCAGGGACTCCAGGGACGATAAGCTTCCCATGTCTTACAAAGCCGTAATCGTCCAGATGTTCTGGCACTTCTTCACCATCGGGGCACGGACCATCGCCTTCGCACTCTTTGCCTCCGTGTTCCAGGTGATGCGACACGCCGTCCAGAACCCGTATTGTCAAATGCACAGTTACACAGAGGCTGTACATATGCCCCTACCTGTGAGAGTACTAGCATTCAACCTAGTGATGGCTAGGTTTATCACATTTTCATAGAGCCTGCCCAAAAAGTGTTTATATTATGTTTTCACAAATCCTAGTTAGAGGATTCCTGGTTATCCTGATTTTTTCCCTCCAGATGGGATTCTGTAGAAAAATAAATGGGAAATGTTCAGAAAGCTAACCGTTGTCCGTCTGGGCCTTGCAGCTTTACTTCGGCATCTTCATCGTGACCCACTGGTGCGTAATGACCTTCTGGGTCATCCAGGGCGAGACGGACTTCTGCATGTCCAAGTGGGAGGAGATCATCTACAACATGGTGGTGGGCATCATCTACATATTCTGCTGGTTCAATGTGAAGGAGGGCCGCGCCCGGTTCCGGATGTGTCTCTACTACTCCGTGTCCCTGGTGGAGAACGTGTCCCTCATCGCGGCGTGGTACCTTTACCGCGGGCCGCAGACCTCCGACTTCTACGCCCTCATTGTGGTGTGTGTGGTGGTCTGCAGCTACGCCCTTGGGATGTTCTTCATGTTCGTTTACTACTGTCTGCTCCACCCGGACGGCCCAGGTTTCGGGGCCCAGTGGAGGGGCTGCGTGGAGGAGAGCGGGGTAATGGTGGAGTCCTGCGTGACCCCAGCCGAGGCCTCCCCGCTCCCCCCTCCGGATGTAATCACCTCCCCCCCCAGGACCCTGACTAGGACCGGGGGGGCGGACCGAGGGGAGGTGGTGCCGGGCGACCTGGCGGTGTTCCAGGTCCGGTCCGTCACCCACACCTCCGTGGCGCTGGCCGCCCGGACCTCCAGGACCGAGGGGCCGGTGATCCGCATTGACCTGCCCAGGAAGAGCTACCCTGCCTGGGACGCGCACTTCATCGACCGGCGGCTACGAAAGACCATCCTGGTCCTGGAGAACACGTCTCCGGTGACGCCCAGAATCCAGTACCGAAGCCTCGGCAGCGCCAAAGAGGTAATGGAGTATGAGACTACCGTGTAGTGCTCCACACCTGCCACCGGGGGGCGCCGCCCAACTCACCACTCCGCCTGCTCCCTCTGTGGGGGGCGGGGACGAGCGGACCACCATATAATGTAACATAGCTGTGCTACCTCCACCGGGTCAGCAGGGGGCCCACTCGCCACCGACAAGGTGAAGGTACAAACCGTGGTGCTTAACTTCTACTCTCTCGTGGAAGTCAGTGGATGGAGATGTGCTGGTGGGTAAAAGACTCCTCAACAAACTGTGCTGCCTCTGTGGGAAGGGAGGAGACGAGGGGAGGAGAGATGAGAAGAGAAGAGACAATGGGGATCAGGAGTTGCTGCTACTGAAGGACTGCATACAGGTGTAAGACAGAGGTCAGGGGTTATGGGTCAGATGTACCAGGGCATTAGGTCTGTCAGTTAGAGGGTCATCAGTAGATTCTATAGCCACAGCATTTTATATTTGTAACCTAATTCTGACTTTATCCCTAAACTTTAACCAGATTGTTAACTAACTGCCTAAACCTAACCTTGAATTAAGACTCAAAAACATGTTGACTTTGTCGATGTGGAATCTAACTTTGTGGCTGTGGCATGTTACTTTGTGGCTATAGAATCTACTGGAGACCCAGTATGTACCCATTTATGACCTGTGCTGGTGTAACTCGCCATTGCTGAGTGTCACTTCCTGTGAGTCCTGCAGGAGCCAATCACCTGTGGCCGAGTTCAAGGGTGAGAGATTCAGAGCTCGGGTAAGGTCATCCATGACCTAATGGAAAACTGTATCAGATGGACGTGTCTCTCAGCACTGGGAAAACATAGATGACACAATAAAAGAGTGAACACAATCCTGTAAATAATGATCCTGATATTCAACTTTATACAATGATGATTACGATGACGGTGATGATAATGACGGTCATGATAATGACGGTGATGATAATGACGATTATGATAAAGATGATAATGATGACCAGGATGATAATGTTGATGACAATGATGGTCATGTATAAACACTGATAAGATTCAATTCACCGTTCAGCTGAAATGAGGACTCAGAGGTGGTTTGGTTGAAACCTTGGTGTTAAGGTTTTAGTTAAGTATCAGTGCTGTGAAAGAGGCGTGTTGAAAACTTGGAGTTTAGCTAATTCAATCATCCATTACCTTATAAACAATATGTATGTATTTATTGTTTATTTTTGTTTATTTTTTATATTTTTATATTGTTTTCTCGATCAGTGGCCATGTCTTTGATAATGTTTCTTATCAAGGTGTAATCATAATATATATAAATGTACATTTGTTTTTTATTCATGATATGTATATATTAGAGATTCCTGATTCTGGGTGGGTAATAGTGTTTTAGGTTTGTCTGTGTGTGTGTGTGTGCGTGCATGCGTACGTGTGCACGAGTGTGTTAATGCGTGCGTGTACGAGTGTTTGCATGTGTGTTTGTTTGCTTGACTGGTCATTTGGTTATGCCGCTTTTCTATCACTAGAGAGAACAAGCAGATAAAAGGTATATTCAAAGACAAAAAAACGAAAAGCTGTGATACACATGTAGTTGGTAAAATACCCCAGTAAAACGGCTGACTGAACAGCCTTTAAAACCATACGCACTTGGAGTTGTTGTGTTTTCCAGTAACCAATTAAGTCTTATATCTGATGTTAACAATCTCCAGTGGGATTTGGAGAACACTGGGTAGTATTGTGAAGAAAAATAGACATTCAGAGTTACAGTAAAACAGGGGATGTTTTTAAAGTGTGTGTGTATATATATATATA
>JACXGI010011196.1:11996-25467 GCA_016801175.1 Esox masquinongy | reverse complement strand
ACACACACACACACACACACACACACACACACACACACACACACACACACACACACACACACACACACACACACACACACACGAAGAACTGTTGATGCACTGTCCTTTCCCTGACATTTATCTGCTCTCGCTAGTGTTGAATTTCATCTTGTTCCTGTTAGGTCTTGGAAGAGAGACTGTCCTTTAGTTGGGCCAGTCTATCTGTGCTGAGAAGACAGTTGGAGACAGGGCATAGTGTTCCTCAGTAAAAGGAGAGACATGTATGTGCGTTTGTCCCTAGCGGTAAGAAGCCATGGCTTATGTCTGCTTCACCCTTTTAACCGCGTTCAATGGCCGAGCTGTGCCTTTTCTCCACAAACCACAGATTTCTCAGACCTATGATGAGCAGAAAACCACAGACACGTCTCTATGAGTTTCACATACAGCTTTTCCAACTAGTGTTTGTCTGCGTGTTTAAGTAGGTGTGTGTGGGTGTATAGACACCCTGGAGCCACTCTGACTAGCGTGGCACTCCTACAACAAGGGGCTAATGGCTCATAGAGTCTGATTCAGCAGCTCCCTGTGTATCACAATTACACCTATTTCATTACTGCCTTCCATGACACTACACATGTCCTAAAAGACCAGTCATTGTTTATTGCTAGGGAAGTGTGTACGGAGTGTAATGTATTACCTAATAACAACACAGCAGTTACTCTGACACCTAGTACTGTTTCCCAGCAGGCTTTAAACAAAGTTTCCCTAATGACGGCCGTGGGGTCACGACTGGACCAGCGCCTGGAGAACAGCTGGCCAAATTCAAACAAACTGATGAGGTCTCCTCCACTGCATAATCACCAGGCCTGGAAACCAGCTACCGTAATTCTCTCTCAGATACACACTTCTCACTAGACATTATAAAGCATTAATGGAGTTCAAATGGGTCATAAAAATACAAAGATCCTTTAATACTGCATAGCAGAGCACAGTTGGTGCACTCTGACCTTTACACTACCCCCACAGATCACCTCCAACAATACGGCCTATTGACCCTGTTACCACCACCACCACCACTGTACACTTCTGACCCCTTCACCCTACTGTCCACCTTTAATACTCGGACCTACTAACCCCTTCACCCCACTGTCCACCTTTAATACTCGGACCTACTAACCCCTTCACCCCACTGTTCACCTTTAATACTGACCTACTGATCCCTTCACCCCACTGTCCACCTTTAATACTCGGACCTACTAACCCCTTCACCCCACTGTTCACCTTTAATACTGACCTACTGATCCCTTCACCCCACTGTCCACCTTTAATACTCTGACCTACCGACCTCTTCACCCCACCACCAGTAATTGCTTCTCTATAGAGGAGGACCCCAGGATGACCTTCTGACCTTTTCTCCTCTCATCTGTGGAGAGAGCTCCTTAAAGGAGAGCCTAAAACTGCATGGCCTAGGGATTATTTATAGCACAAACCGTAAGTGATTCAGCACAGGACTACACTATATAATCTCATCCTGTCACCAAGGACACATGGATGGGAACAAGATAAATAGTTTGGATGAAAAGATGGCTTTGAAGTGTGTAGATGAAAAGAATGATCTCCCCAGTGTGACTTTGGGTTGAGCCATGCTGGCTGGTAAAACAAAGGAAGAAAAGTTGGCGTCCTTCATTGACAGACCAAGAAACCAATCAGAGGGAAGAGGATATGACATCAAGCATGAACCAAAGAATCACAGTTCCAAATTCTCTCTCTCCTGAGAATCCTTGATCCAGACTGAGTGTGTGTTTGCACGGGGTGGACAGGAAGTCTAAAGATGGAAGGATACAGCCTATAGGATACATCTTAAAACAAACCATGGTTTCAATTAGGACGTCATCAAACCTCCACACCTCAAAGCCTCCTTTGTGCTGCCTGAAACATGTGCAAGATCATACAGAACACACTGTCCACAATCATGTCTCACGCCACAGAACATACCACATAATAGACGATCATTATATTGTATTAGTCCCTAAATGCCAAAAGAGTGAAAGACAGACAGTGAATGACAGAGTGTGTGTGGAGGAGTGTTGACGTGGTGTGCTGTGTTCCGCATTACGCTCGGTTTGGTTGGAGCACACTGTTCTCTGATCGGCCCCTGGGCTCGGAGGGAAGAGTCTCCTGGTGTGTGTGTGTTACAAGATTATGTCAGTGGGCTGGACACATTGTGGTCCGGCTGAGGATCGAAGGGTTCAGCTGGGGAGGTTAGTGGACTCACAGGAACAGAGCATCTGGTGGACCAAGACCTAGTTCACTCACTCACACTCACTCACTCACACACTCACACACTCACACACTCACACACTCACACACTCACACACTCACACACACACACACAGTTACCATAGCAACCTAGATGGGAACAAATGAATGACAGTCGATGGCTGAGAAGCGAGAACTAAAGGAGAGCCAACCGCTGTGATGTCCTCTCTTCCCTATAAAGACCAGTAGGAATGTGGCTGCTGGCCGCTCTAAGACCCACATCCACTGAGTTCACGTCGAACGTGTACACAGACATCAACACACAGTACCACTAACAACCACCGGGGGCAACGGTGAGGGCTGTTCCATCTGCCTAGCTGCTGGGGTGGACAGGAAAGCAGGATTGCTGGATGAGCCAGTGACTTACTCAACTACCAGCTGTGAGTTCGAATCTCTTTTTAAAGCCTTTCCCAAACATTCAACCTAATCTTAATCATGCAGAATACATACCTCACCTTAATATCTAACCTTAACTTCAAACCCTATACTCATAATCTCCTCCCTGTGCCGGGTCACAGTATTCTCATCCTTCACCCGTAGTCGTTTATCACCCCTGGGCGAGCAACAAAACCTGACGTGAGACCGTTGACCGTTTGACTAACTCACATGTTGGACTGTGAATACGGTGAGATGCTTCTACTCATTCTACTGCAGTCACCTTGGGGTTAGAGCACGGCTTAGCCCAGCCGGGCCCAGGTCAGCCCAACATTAGGAGTTACACAAACAGATGCTGAGGTCCCTCTGGAGATGTTCCTGTTCTAGTTACGTGTCTCCTTGAATGAACTGCCCTCCAGAGAATACTGTGCTATAATGTATATACAACAAAGACAGTGACAGACCTAGGTTAGGGAATTTGATCAAATAAACTGACTGGCTGAATGAATGATGCATGTAAAACCATGCCTTCCGTTTAAGGGAGGAAGCAGAATGCATGTGGAACTTCACAGCACAGGTGGGTTCATAAGACAATATTTAAATATTTAATTCATAACACGACAGTTTTTAATTCATAACATGACAATACTACAACATCAGAGGAAAAGATAAAACCTATGGCCTTGCGTCTTCTCACTCCGCTGAGATGTGCGGTTATTCCCTGTTAATGCACAGTCTGTCACATTGTAATGCTTACATTTTTAAGATAACTGTGACATGGGAGAAGAAACATCTGCAGCGTGCACACAGATTACGCAGACAGCCGTCATAATCTTTAATTAACCCACGGTTGGATTAACTGGGAGCTGTAATGTATTTTGCCAGAAATATTAAAAGCAGAGCTTAATTAAAAAGTATGAACATTTGATATGCAAATTAATTAATTCTTCTTTCTATTCCCGCTTTGCTACTTTCCATGTACCTTTCAATTTCTGATTATTGGGAGATTACATTTTACATATTAATTCAGTGACTAACTGTTCTTTTTTGAATTAGCAATAAGCAGCAATGTTCCCATCCACTTTAATTAGAAACTAACTGGCTCAACAGCATCACTCTTGTCTTCCATTTGATTAAAAACCCACCTAAGGATTGTTTTGGTTTATAAATCCTCTACAAACAAGATCATCCCCATTTTGTCTGTTGACAGACTGTGTTACCAGCCAGATGATTTTAAACAAAAACAATGCAATATGAGACTACAATATTAAGGGTCTAAAATTAGCTGCAAGATACACAATATAGTCATTATGTAAGCAGTTTCCATCCCTCTCCTTTGTAATACGACACTTTCGTAAACAGCTAAAGATGTCTTGATGGACATGTGACATGTAATAATTGTTGACTCAGTTGCCATGAGCTTCCTGATGTGACAAGCTCATTTGAGCCAACCAGCAAACAATCACAGCGAGCAGAGAGTTGTGATTGGTCAAGGACCAGGACAACCATCCTATCACAGGCTCATAAGGTCAGTTTGGCTCAGGAATTTAGTCCCAACTTCACAAACATTGTGGAACATAAAGGTATTGGCTTTAAGATTATGCATACACTGTTTTATCGTACTGCAACCAGACAAGTATATTAGGAACCAGTCCTTATTCAAGGCAATGAGCTGGGGAGATGTTAAGGGGAGAGCAGAGGAGCAATGAGAGTGAACTGTCTCACTCAGTGAAACAACATAACTTCACATGGTCGGTCAGGGGATTAGAACCAGGGACCTAGTCACTAGCCACTAGTCACTAGTCAGATGCCCTAATCACTAGCCACTCCAGCTTGCGTCATGTGTGCCTAACAACACAGAGCCTTTACATTTCCATATCATACAGAAGTGTGTGACCCATCCTAGTCCCCTGTACCGTAATTTCCAGTTTATAAACCGCAACTTATACACAGATTTTGAAAATGTTTTCGACCACAGCTGTTAATACGTGGGTGTGGCTAATACCCCGAGTTGACATTTTTAAAACCGTTTCTACCGGCAAACTTTTTCACAGGTGATTGCTTGATGACGTAGAGGTCTCAGAAACCCATGCAGCAAATATGATACAATTGGCGTTACAGGGTTTTCAAAAACATATTTTATTCTTCAACAAATTAATCTTGGTAGGGCACTATGACAGATGTTTAATGTTAATGTACAATGTATGTACGAGTCATAATTCTCCGGGCAAATGTGGTTTATATGTGGGTGTGGTTAATACTCGGGTTTGTATACACGCAAAGCTATAAAATGAATGGTGCGGTTTATACATGGTGCGGGTTACAAACGGGGAATTACGGTAGTTGAGTTATGGTGTATAGAGAGGGGACAGAGAGAAGAGGGCAAGAGTCTACAGTCGTACTGTATTTGATGTGACCAATCTCTTTATTCCTACTTTTTACCTCTAAGCATTCTCTTATGTAAAAACCTCTGTGATGAAAATACTTATGAGTAGATGATTTCCAGTGATAAGGTCTTCCAACAAATGTTTGGTTTGTGAATTTTTAGATGGCTGGTAACAAACTAGCATTTTCGTGCTTGAATAGGACATTCATAAAAAGTTCAATCAACTGAAATAGGAAACACCATGGATACCATTCAGGAGGATATTTTGTTTCACATTAAACCCTTTATTTTAGCCTGATGCAGATGTCTTTGTGTAGGTAGACATTTCAACACACCTCTCTTCTGAATCCAGACCAACGAGGGGTTTGTAATAAACCATATTAAAGGGCAGGATGACAAATGGAGGGAGACAGAGAAAGGCCAAAAAGAACCAACTCCTCCACCAGGGCAGCAGGTTTAACCTAGCCCAGGTACGGAGGGTCATCCTGGGTACCTGTCTGAGGAAGTGCCACGGACTGTCACCCCTCAGGAGCTCATTAGCCAGTTTGAGGGTGTCTGGTTGGGCTCAGTAGGGGGACAGTGAAGGGCTGTCTGCCCTATAAAACGCTCCATTAGGGGACTGGCTGGCATTTTAAGGCCCTTTAAAGAGGTGCAAGGGGAGGAAAAGTAATATGTCATCTACACTAATCAGCATCCTCTAATGGAACACCATGTGATTGTGGTGAATATGATTAGTTTGGGAGGAGAAGAGGAGTAATGGTTATATAAATGGGGTTTGGTATGGGAGAGAAGAGGAGTAATGGTTATATAAATGAGGTTTGGTGTGGGAGAGAAGAGGAGTAATGGTTATATAAATGGGGTTTGGTATGGGAGGGGAGTAATGGTTATATAAATGGGGTTTGGTGTGGGAGAGAAGAGGAGTAATGGTTATATAAATGGGGTTTGGTATGGGAGAGGAGTAATGGTTATATAAATGGGGAATGGTGTGGGAGAGAAGAGGAGTAATGGTTATATGATTGGAGATTGGTATGGGAGAGAAAGGGAGGAAATAATCACTATATTTCATTTTCCGTCAGGCCTCAACCCAGCAGGGCACTGCCTTTGGTTTTGGTGATTCATTTTGGTCGGAGATACTGGCAGTGACGCCCACCCAGGGCTACAACACAAACCTAAATGGAAATCAGTATTCAGGAGGACACGGGTCAGAACACCATTAACAGAAAACATGATAATCACACAGTGTTAAAGGGGCCATCAGCCTAAATCCTCAGATTCATCATTACAATAATTACAGCTGTGGCCAGTCAGTATCAACCAACCTCTCCTTCCTCACTGTTTAATACACTATAGCCTACTGGACACACACTCCTCCCTGTTTGACACACTACAGCCTACTGGACACACACTCCTTCCTGTTTAATACACTATAGCCTACTGGACACACACTCCTTCCTGTTTAATACACTATAGCCTACTGGACACACACTCCTTCCTGTTTAACACACTATAGCCTACTGGACACACACTCCTCCCTGTTTGACACACTACAGCCTATTGAACACACACACCTCCCTGTTAAACATACTACAGCCTACTGAACACACACTCCTTCCTGTTTAACACACTACAGCCTACTGAACACACATCCCTAGTTATCACACTGAGGCCTACCGAACACCCACTCCTCCCCATTAAAACTGAACACACTGCAGCTAACGAACACACACTCTTTCTCCTTCAGTTCAGACATCTCCCTCTAAGCCACCTACCTCTACCATGTCATGGCAAAAAAAAAAAAAGAAACACAATGCAGTCTGTTCAACACACACGCTCACTCCCGCGCTCATGCAGACACACACGCCCTTCCCCTTCGTCATAGCAACAGCCTGTGAGTGGTGGAGGAGTAACGGCACATGCAGGTCTGATCCCCCGTGCCGGAGGAGGAACTCACTCTTCACCAACCAGGTTAGGATCTGGCCCACACTGAGAGGTCATTCATGGACCCATCAACGACCCGTTGAAAATAGATGAATTGAGAAGCTCATGGTGTGAACACTCGCCTCTATGGGAGCTGCTGTGTGGAAGACAGACGGCCGGGGGGACTAAGAGGCATGGAGAGAAAATAGAGCGCATGATCAAGCGTGAGAAACTATGTGCCAGGTTGAGTGCGTGTGGTTAAAGGTGTGTATTATCCAGGGAGATGGCAGCGCTGTACACGGGCAGCGCGGCTCTCTGTGTGCAAACTGACAAACAGCTGACAGAGAAAAATGAACACTGCATACAACTCGGACTTGAACTAACCAATTTAAAACTTATTCAAATATAAGGAGCAAAACGTCCCCAAAAAGACAGCCTTCTCACTGCTCTTCCCTGTCCTGTCCCAGATCAGGCCTGCAGTGGTGGGACTAGATCCCGAGGCGGTGTGGATGTGTCGGGGGGCAGATGGATGGAGCCATGCCGGATGATGGTGGAGGCTTCAGCGTCAGCAGACACAAGCAGGACACAGACCTGTCAGCTCCAGTCAGAAACAGCTGAGTTTCTTTATTGACCCATCTAAAGCAGACCTGAGTTGAGGTAATTACATGTCACCGTTTAACACACTGGTTCCCAATCTATTTAAAAAAATGCCATGTTATTATTTGAAATGATTTCCCAGTGCTGCTTCCTGGCAGAGTACAGCAGATCCCCTTTGTTCTAGTACAACACCATTGTCCTGTCCTCCTTTAATATGCACATACTGGACCACAGCTCAAAGTGCTGTCTGTGCAGATATAAACGAATAGAAGAGGAGAGAGACCTTGTCCTCCCTGTCTAACACCGCCAGGTGCTGCACAATGAACACAGACACGGCCGCCATACTGCAGTACACTGGCTAACGGAGACCAGATATCAAACTGAACTAACCTCTCCTGTAAAAGATCTGTGGTGCTTACATCTGCACTGGGGATAAAACCCCTCTCTGTCTTCACTCCCCTACATCAGTGATGACCTGAAACCTGAAGGTGAGGCCTGTCTACAACAGTAGCCCAGTGTGTTCCCCAGACAGAGGAATCAGTCAAACCTGAGAGGAAAGTGGCCCATTGTTCTCCTCGGCTTGTTATGAGGGTGACAAGCCAATGGCCTGTCTGTCTGGTGACCAGGTGCACTGTTGAGAGGATGTTTAACCTTCATCTCCAGTACAAATCTCTCACCGAAATAACGTCCTAACAGGGCATATCAGCAGTTGAAACATTGATAAAGTATTCTCCCCTCCACGGTGACTTAAAAGCTGAGGAATAAACAGGATAAACGCAACCTTTCAAATTCACCGTCAGACAAGGACTGATTATCCCTAACAAATAGTAAATTGTATGGACCAATGAAAGCATGCCAGTACATTATCGCCAGCTAAACTCCCGACAAACCGCCAATACATTATCCCCAGCTAAACTCCCGACAAACCGTCAATACATTATCGCCAGCTAAACTCCCAACAAACCGTCAATACATTATCACCAGCTAAACCCCTGACAAACCGTCAATACATTATCGCCAGCAAAACTCCCAACAAACCGTCAATACATTATCACCAGCTAAACCCCTGACAAACCGTCAATACATTATCACCAGCTAAACTCCTGACAAACTGTCAATATTTGGATGATGATCACCTGACGCATTAACAAGTAGAGATCAATTCATCTGGTGGGTCATTCTAGAGGGTTTTTTATTGCAGTGAATCTTAGTTCAGCCGGCAGGTGCATGTGATGTCCCTTTAGGACCGTTTCAAGGCATCAAGCAGTAACCTGTGGGAGCTGGTCAAGCGAAGCCTGTTGAGTACAAGCCCATCTAGAATTTTAACCAAGTTTTGAAGCGGTGTTTCTTCATATTTACTCTGCAAACACTGAAATAAAAACAGCTGATATTTGGTTCTTTTTTATGAGGTAAGATAGTTGAACGAAAGTCATGAGGCACATGTACTTGACCTTAAATGCTTGAAGAATATAGTCCAAAAAATGGATCTAGCAACTGTGTAAAAGTCCATTCATCCGGGGCTCCAGATCAGGGTCTGGAGGTAAACCTCTGAATGAAACAGCAGAGGCATCAGTCACACCAAGTCACCTTGGTTAACCGATGGGAAACCCTCCAGAGAGGAATATACTCATGGTGTTGATTGACATTACACCAGGAGAAGGCCAACAGAGCAGTCTGCTAGACATGAAAGGAGGATCAGAGGGTGAGAAGAAGTGGTCTGATCACGGCTGTGAAAGAGCTTAACTGTAGGATTGCTTGCAAACACAGATGCGCGCAGACGCGCACGCACGCGCACACACAGACAGATGCACGCATGCACTCGCGCACGCACACAGCCCGACACAGAAACAGACACATACCAAAACACACACGCACACAGTAGAAGAGAGTAGCTGCATCTACCAGTTGGAGGTGTCCATGTATACATAGAAAGACCTGTCAGTCCACTAACAACAAACAGAGAGGAAAGGATGACAACAGAACGAGCGACAGAAAGGCTGACCCCGTTCACAGAGGGAGACAAATGGACTGATGAAGACAGTGGGAGCGTAAAGAGGGGGACCAGAAGGAAAGAAAGAAGGAGAGGGGACCTTCTGTCTGAGGAGCTTGCTGCGTACGCGGCCCCACAGCTTGGCCCCGGTGTTGCTGTGCCTCTTGATGGCTGACGGGGGGGTCTGAGGCTGCTCCACCACACAGCAGTGCTGCTCCAGCCTCTCACACACCGTGTTGAGGTCCCCATCCGACCCCAGGACCTCCGTCATCCTACTGAGCACCTGAGACGTCAGCCCCACAGGGGGTTAATACCAACCAAGCGGTCAGCGGTGAGCCAAATCCCCAAGGACTCAGATTCCCAGTCAGACACAGCACGGTCCGAAAACAAGCAGTCCAACACGATGTGTCACGGCTTGGATGAATCTGAGATTCAAAAAAAAAAAAAAATCAAACCTCACTTGATATTCATTTCCAAACGAATCTGAAGAAAATAAGTAGAAAATCGAAGATAATATGAGGAGGCAGAAAAAGACAGGGCAGGACGGTCCTCTTCAGTCAGTGAATGTGGGGAACGCTGATCCAGTCATGGTTTTCATTCTTCTTGTTAAGCCGTAAAATTACACAGAGGTCCCTCACCGTACTGCTGGCAGCTCCACAGCACACAACTGACTTCCAGTAACACAACCAGAGACACGGAGCGCAGAGAGGCAGAGGGGAGCGAGAGAAAGAGAGAGAGAGAGTGGGGGAGGAGAAAGGGGAGTGAATAAGAGCCTGCCATCGCCAGCCCTGTTCTGTTCCTCCAGATGTGAGAACGCACCTCCAAAGACCAGAGAGGAGAGAAAGCGGCAGAGTGATGACAAAACCTGCTCTGTCCTCGTTGCCTCCACGCCTGTCATGCTTTCCCATAACTCGTAACCAACTGAGGAGGTCAGTAGAAGAGGGGGAGGGAATGTCTGTCTGTGTGGGACTGACAGGACCCCCCCCCATTTGGGTGGGCAGTAATGTGACCTTAATGTAACGATGTGTTCTCTGGTGATTGGTGGACCATTTAACATCGTTATCATGTCACCCTGACAATGTCTCATAATGTGGCCAGAAGCACTTCCCGCTTTCCCCCTTCCCTCCTCTCTCTCCCTCCCAGACTGTTTCGGCTGTTGCCCTTCCTCTTCTCCAAATGACTCTTGACTCTTCCCCCCTGAGTTCCACAGGGACGGGCACCGTGCTAACTGACCCCCAGTGTTTCCACTATGCTGGTTGAGCCCAGCCCACTCAGCCATCCATCCACACAGGAGGAAATGACTGCAACACTGTTCTCCTCGGTCTCTGGGGAACACTAGAGTGAATCAGTCTCCTCTCAGAGCAGCATGGAATAGTATGTAATGGATGTACCGTATCAGTCTAGGACGGAATGTCAAACCCATGCTTGTTACATCTCGCTTCACGTCTTTCCTCCGTTGATTTCTAGGACAGAAGGTGACATTTCAATACAACAGGCAGACAGGCTGTCGTCTCCTCGGAACAGTAGGTATGATTCAGTCTGTGGTCAGACCCTTACAGATCCCTATCTGCTGATACAGACTGATCCCTTCAGATAGCAGCACTGAATCATGAAAGGCAGCAGAGAACAGGGGATAGTATAGACCTCTGAAATCAGAAATGCACACATTGAGTGTACATACACAGTACCTAGAGTAAGACTATATTTTTGCTTTATATATTTCTTAATTCTAACTACGTAGTTGTCGCGTGCCATGTCACAAAAATGTCATTGTGCAGGATGACACTGTGTTATTCAGTGCATTTGATAAATAAACTTTGAACTGAACTTGAAGACGACGATCCTTCTAAAGCTAATCAAACCAGTCTCTTCCCAAGGCTCCCGTGACCGTGAGATCCAGACTAAATGACCCAGTGGACCCTGGGTCAAAGGGAGGGTAGAAGAGAAGGTTCACTGAGGTACAGTAGTTGACCTCTAGACAACACTTAGCACAGGTTAAACCAAGCTAGCCGGTGCTGTCAGTGTTTACCATTGCCTTAGAGAGCACGTAAAGTTTGTAAGGTGAATAATATCTGGTAATGACAAATAAAATATGTTCAGATAAAAAACAGTTATGGCCCTTAACAGAGTACATGTGTGTATTGGTTGTACCTGTGCAAAGTGCTGAGGGTGAATGTGACAGCAGTGTTGTCTGACTGCGGTTTTCAAGTGCTTTGCCGTTGTGGTGAGGGCATGTAAGAGAGCAGCCAGACAGGGCTTTTCTGACACAGGATTAAAAGTGTGGTCATGTACAGTGTCTGGGAAATTGCTTTTCTTTGTGTAAAAAAAACATGACTAAAGCAGTTTGAGTCACTCTCCTTTTGAGGAGCTAACTACTATAGCTGACACTATGTGCCGTAGTAGTTGCCGTCTCTGAGGAGATGAACTCTAACATCTCCTCAGAAACAGCATTAGCAAGTAATGTAGGGGTAATGTAGCATACTGAATTAAAATTGTAACTATTCACTGAATGATTCATCATATTGGAACATATAGAGACAGAGATAAACAACAAATGTGTCTGACCTAAATTCAACAATGCTGTCATGAACACCTCCTTCTGTGAATTAATGGCAATGAACCTTATAAAAAGATTTAAGCAGGAATCCTCCGTTTCAGTGGAGAAATCAACTGACATTAGACCTCAGGTATACCGGGAATTTGTACTGGAAACACTGGAGTCAACTGTACTACATTAGACCTCAGGTATACCGGGGACCCGTACTGGGAACAGTGGAGTCAACTGTACTACATTAGACCTCAGGTATACCGGGGACTCGTACTGGGAACAGTGGAGTCAACTGTACTACATTAGACCTCAGGTATACCGGGGACTCGTACTGGGAACACTGGAGTCAACTGGCTGTCAGTGTTTAATAGCTTCTCTTTTATCTGTCAACCGTCTTCTCTCCCCTTAAAGCTTCATCATCCTGACAACGCAACAACAAAAGGCATCAGCTCTTTGTCTGGCCTGTCTATTAAGAAGGAGGAAGCCTAGTTCATGTCCCAACCCCTGCATTGTCTGTCAGTAAGGCTTCTGTTCTTTCATCTTTTCTGTTTACTACACTTGAATGGGGCGTCATGCCTCAAAGCCTAGATCAAAGATTAGACATATTCTTTGTTCTTAATTTATAACATACAGTATATACAGTTCTTGTTTCCACCTTGTTCTTTTAAATAAGGCCCTTTCCTGGTCTGCGGTCTGGGGTTCAGGTCACTACGAGGGAGCTGCAGAGATCTTCAACAACACAGCATCACTAACATCTGAAGAAGACGGACAGTCTGTTGTTCCACATCACATCAGTGACATTTCCCACAAGCACCTATGACACGCAACCGCACACACAAACCGCACACACAAACACACATTTTCTCCAGAGAAAAGGCCCCTTCACCGCACACACAAACACACATACCTCCACCCCTCAACCAAACGCTGCACCTCACATGCCCTCTACAGCATCCCATCAGGGCTTATTTCTGGATTTGATGATGTCTACATAAGGCACACTAACCCAGAAGAGTATTCACACAGCTCCGCACGCATAAAACACACCACAGCATATTCCTATAGCCCAGTCACACTCTGAAATCGGACATGTTTTACATGAATAGCATAGTGGGATAAACATAGCATAATAATAGCACAGCACTGTACAATACAATACATGTATGTCTATGCTGTGTCGGGGGGGATACTTTGACACTTCTTATTGGACAGCCTCTGACACACACACACACACACACACACACACACACACACACACACACACACACACACACACACACACACACACACACACACACACACACACACACACACACACACACACACACACACACACACACACACAGACACACACACACAAAAA
>JACXGI010011196.1:0-11896 GCA_016801175.1 Esox masquinongy | reverse complement strand
GAGAAGGCAGACAAGAAACAGACACATAAAAGGGAGTGAAA
The DNA here is from genome assembly GCA_016801175.1 of Esox masquinongy. Lineage (NCBI taxonomy): Eukaryota > Metazoa > Chordata > Actinopteri > Esociformes > Esocidae > Esox > Esox masquinongy. Next base: position 11,855 of record JACXGI010011196.1, on the reverse strand, counting down.
CATAAATTGAACACATGTTGTGGCCATGTTGGCGGACACTGACTTGGTTGTGACATCATTTTTAGGCTTGTTTCTTAGTTATATCTGGATGCCCAGGTTGTCAATATATGAATGCCTGCCTGCCGTTCTCCACTGTGCAGTTCAGTCAAATCTCTATTCCCCAACGTGATTGAAGTAGCCTTAAACAACCCTGGCTTCAAAGAGCACAAGCGAACTCTATGGGATGGAGTATGTGAGCCAGCTGCTAATTAGCCACAAGGGTTGTTTTGAGAATTAGCAGGTGATCATCACCCGTCCCTTCTATCAGCAAACCTGGATTCTAATAAGAAGAACCCCATTCTAGTGTGGCCAAAACAGCAGAGAGGTTTGGTTATGGTTCTGTATTTTACTCATAGAGAGGTTTGGTTATGGTTCTGTATTTTACTCATAAAAAGGGTTTGGTTATGGTTCTGTATTTTACTCATAGAGAGGTTTGGTTATGGCTCCGTATTTTCCTCATAGAGAGGTTTATCATTTATCCCTATATTTAATTAAAAATAGTAGAAAGACAACATATCAAATGCTGAAACTGAGAAATGTTATTACTTTTGGAAAAATACATGCCTATATTGAATTTGATGCCAGCAACATGTTTCAACAAAGTTAAGACAGGGGCATGTTTACCTCTGCGTTGCATTACCTCTTCTTTTAACAATACTCTATAAGCATTTAGGAACTGAGGAGACCAATTGCTGTAGTTTTGAAAGTGAAATGTATTCCCATTCTTGCTTGATAGAGGATTTCAGCTGCTCAACAGTTCGGGGTCTCATTTGCCATATTCTTTGTTTCATAATGTGCCATATGTTTTCAATGGGTGACAGGTCACCCGGACTCTTTTACTATGAAGCCTGGCTGTTGTGATACACGCAGAATGTGGTTTGGCATTGTCTTGCTGAAACAAGCAAGGCCTTCCCTGAAAAAGACGTTGTCTGGAAGGCAGCTTATGTTGCTCCAAAGCTTGTATATATCGATCAGCATTAATGGTGCCTTCACAGATGTGCAAGTCACCCATGCCATGTGCACTAATGCACCCCCATACCATCATGGATGCTGGCTTTTGAACTGTGTGCAGTTCATAACAAGCTGGATGGTCCCTCTCCTCTGTAGTCCGGAGGACACGGCATCCATGATTCCCAAAAATAATTTCACATTTTGATTAGTCAGACCACAGGACAGTTTTCCACTTTGCCACAATCCATCTTTAATGAGCTTGGGCCCAGAGAAAGTGGCGGTGGTTCTGGATCTTGTTATTATCTGGTTTCTTCTTTGCATGGTAGAGTTTTAACTTGCATTTGTGGATGCAGCGATGTACTGTGTTCACAGACAATGGTTTTTCTGAAGTGGTCCTGAGGTGGTCTCATGCAGTGATGTCCAGAATCGTGTCTGTTTTTAATGCAGTGCTGCCTGAGGGCCTGAAGATCACGGTCATCCAATACTTGTTTTTGGCCTTGTCCCTTGTGTACAGAGATTTCTCCAGATTCTCTGAATCTTTTAACGATTTTATGTATCGTAAATTATGAGATCCTCAGACTCTTTGCGATTTTTCGTTGAGAAACGTTATTTTTAAATTGCTGCACTATTTGTCCACGCAGTCTTTCAGAGGGTGGTGAACCCTTCTCCATCTTTACTTCTGAAAGACTCATCCTCTCTGAAATGATCTTTTTATACCCAATCATGTTACTGACCTGTTGCCAATTAACCTAATTAGTTGTGAGATGTTTTACCAGGTTCGTTTTTTGCATTACACAACTTTTCCAGTCTTTTGTTGCCCCTGTCCAAGCTTTTTTGAAACATACTGCTGTCGTCAAATTCAAAGTGGGCATATACTGTATATTTCTAGAAACAAATAACATTTCTCAGTTTCAACATTTGATATGTTGTTTTTGTACTATTTTCTATTGAATATAGGGTTTAAATGATTCACACATCATTGCATTCTGTTTTTCTTTACATTTTACACAGCATCACAACTTTTTGGAAACTGGGTTGTACATTTTACTCAAAGAGAGGTTTTGTCATGGTTCTACATTTTCCTCAGAGGTTTTGTTATGGTGAGACAATAGCGGTCATTGATAAAGTCAGTGAAAAATCAATCAGGTTTAATTTGACTGATGATAAGTTGCATCAAGGAGATAACATTGATTCAGAGCCCAGGGTCTCGTCAGGCTCCAGAGAAAAGGCCCCTATTACCACTTATCAAGGACAAACGTTCTGGAAACAATGTCAGTCTTCTGTCAACTATATCAGCAGCTCTGCCTACTGGCGCCATACAGACTACATCAGCAACTACCAACCGTCACAGATAGCATATCCCTGGCCCATTATGCCATCCAACATGAACCATAACATTCAACAGTGTCAGTTAAACAGGTCATCAACAGAGCTTATTTCATAACACAACATTTAATGACCACTGAATATGAGCTAGGTCCACTTCAGACTGAGATGTCTTGATTGACATGGCCTATAGACTCAGCATGTCTCTGGCATGGAGCTTCACTGTTCATTTGTTAATGTGTGTGTGTGTGTGTGTGTGTGTGTGTGTGTGTGTGTGTGTGTGTGTCAATCCCAGAGAATAATCTGGTTTTCAGTGCCTCTATCCCAGACAACGTAGGAGAAGTTATCTTTAACCAGATAATTAACAAAATAAATAACAACAAAAGACCATAACACATCATGAAATCTAATTGTCTGACGACTTCAACTGCAATCTTCCACTATCAGTCTGCACTATCATTCAGCTCTATCATTCTCAGGACATTTGAGCCTGAGGGTCCTTCACTGGATCAGTTGAAGTGACATCAGAATGAGGGGCATTGACACATCTTCAAGATGCTGTATTTTCTGTCTCTGACCTAATCTGGGAACAAGCCCAGAGAATCCATCGGTTTTTGCAACCGATCCGATGGTTTGGTCATTTTTGCAAATAAAATCGTTTAGATCCAGACTCCTTGCAGAGAAGAAACAAACATCCGTGGGTGGGGCGTAATGTTTGGCTGGAGCAAGAGGTCTAGGCAGCTAGGCAGGAAACCAAATTTCAAGTGGACATGCTTTTGGGTTATCATGATTCCTTAAAAGAAAAGAAAAAAATTAAGTGTGGAAGATTCATTTTCATTTGTGTGTCATATTGTGTTTTTTGTGTGATGAGGGCGATTGGTCGTCATGACAGCTGGATAATACAGATAGCCATAAGCCATATCCTGAGCGGAAAATTCGATCAGCTTTAATATACCACCACCATGGCCGACCGCCTCTATAAATAACACTTCAAAATCACCCCCACTGCCATCTTCCCTACTTTCCATCATGCCTCGTTCTTCTACTAAACCGCTATGCTGCTCAGAATCACAATGGGATGAGAGATGGGGGTTCTGAGGAAAGGGTGTGTGTGGGTGTGTGTCAGGTCTTTCATCTGAGGGGAGCCCAGGGTGAGAGGCTGCTAACCCACATGGGGAGGGGGTTCCCCGGATAAGCCCTCCTGCTTTCATGTGAGTAGTCCGGGGGCAGTCTACCATCACTTCGTTCTCAGAACCCACGGAGATGGAGACCACATCAGCTTACAGCACGCTCTGTCTTCGAGAGAGGATGGAGGGATGAAGGGAGGTGAAGGAAGGAAATGGGGGGAAGGGGTGGAAACACAGAGGGGGTTAAGTCGTGTCGGTTCACAACCCTCACCGATGGGGGAGGTTCAGCTTCAGCCACAACGTTCCCATGGAGACAGTATTGAGGTTGTGGCAGGTAGAGGGCTTTCTAAGATCAATAAGGTGTTGCTGCGGTCAATCACCTCACGGACAGTCTATTTCACTACCTTTGTCCCCGCTGTCCGGCCGACAAGATAATTGAATAAACAGTTGTGTGTGTACATATATATATATAAATACATATACAGGCTCCAGAGGTAGCAGGGGAGGTGGGACTTGTCCCAGACATAGACAGTTTGGTTGGTTGACCTATATTCCACTCCTCCTTGGGAAGACCAATAAAGTGCTGGCCAGTCTGTGAGTGACAGATGCATCTTTGCCAAGCTATGTACCGGTGCACGCACACACTTTTCTATCCTTGTGGGAACCAGAAAAGATTCTCTAACGCTAAACCTCACATTACCCAAACCTTAATAAGAATAATCTAACCGACACGTTGACACGTAAACTAACCCTAATGTGTATAAATAAAACAAATCCCCATGTACACTTCACCCTTAAAAAAAAAATTTGTGGGGACAGAATAATCAAGTTCACCATCACACCATTACCGCTGACCTGAATAAAACCCCATGCCTTCAGTAACCAAGTCTCTTCCCACCCCACTGAAGACCTGCCTGGTGGGAGAAACCCAGCAGCCAGACACTAGACAAGAGTGTGTGGGTGACGGAGTGTTCAGTCATGCAGTACATTATGCAAGACCGTGGTGTGCATACAGTCCTGATGTCAACACACCAGGTGGCCAGGGAGGGGATCAACCCATCCATACAGAGGCCAATGACATGGAAGAAAAACCGTACATGGGTTGTTTGGTCATCTGAGTTTTGGTAGAGCACAAAGTCACCACCTAGAACTCACGAGAATCTACCGGCCAAAACGCCATATTGTTCAATATTTTGTAATTCACAACTGCAAAAAGACAAGACCAGAGATAAAATATATCACAGGGGTTAAGTTCAACTTTTAGAAATATACGAACACACCTTGAGATCATATTTAAGTGCATACATTAGTGCTGCTGTGAGCCTGTGGTAGTAAACCAGATAGGAACAGAAGGGACCAGTGTTGGGTGACCTACTTATAAGATGAGGTGATCTCAGTGAAGTTCCACCTGTTTAAATAATTTAGTCATCCAACTCAGTCAGTCAACCAGCCAGCCCAGTCAGTCAGCCAGTCAGCCAACCAGCCCAGTCACCCAACCCTTAAACCTAGTCAGTCACCCAACCCAGTCACCCAGCCCAGCCAGTCAACCAGCCCAGTCAGTCAGGCAGCCCAGTCATTCACCCAACACAGTCAGCCAGCCAGCCCTTAAACCCAGTCATTCACCCAGCCCAGCCAGTCAACTAGCCTAGTCAGTCAACCAGCCCAGTTAGTCACCCAACCCAGTCAGCCAGCCAGCCCTTAAGCCCAGTCATTCACCCAGCCCAGCCAGTCAACCAGCCCAGTCAGCCAGCCAGCCCTTAAACCCAGTCAGTCAACCAGCCCAGCCAGTCAACCAGCCCAGTCAGTCAACCAGCCCAGTCAGCCAGCCAGCCCTTAAACACAGTCAGTCAACCAGCCCAGCCAGTCAACCAGCCCAGCCAGTCAACCAGCCCAGTCAGTCAACCAGCCCAGTCAGCCAGCCAGCCCTTAAACACAGTCATTCACCCAGCCCAGTCAGTCAGTCATTCAGTCAGTTATTCAGTCAGCCATCAAATAGAGCAAATGGATACATCTGATGTTCTGCTAAGCTTTAAAGAGAAGAGAACAAGGACACAAAAAGATCTCTATATATCTGTAGGTCAATGAGAAGCTAAAAACATCAGCATCATCAATGTCCACCATTAAACAATCATGAAAAGGTCAGTGTCCCTTTCATAGTTGGAGAAGCCATCAGTTCCAGGCTTAGTGTGGAACCAACACATCTATTAGCAGGTGAGACCAACAGACCAAAATCAATAGCCACCCCACACACAGCACTGCTGATGAAGGCCTGCCCATACATCCAGTTAACAAGACTTTTACACAGTAAAATGGTACCTTAACAACATTAGATGAACAGAGGGGAAAAACACAACCGTCCTTAGGCTGATGTGATGTGTAGCTCCACACTAGTTTGAAGCACTATAACTGATGTCCAGTTTGTAATGACCTTGACTCATGGCAGTGACCCCCAGGGGCTCTCAATCACATCTTGTCTTTCTGCTTGCTATCAAACTCTTTGCTCAACCAAAAGATAAGATGAAACCAGTGTGGCTGAAGGAGAGCGCTACTCAGGCTAATGAACCCAACTGAGCTTGCAGGGGCCCCACCCACCACAAGGAGTTACCCACACAACGGCATCCCTGCCCCCGACCCCGACCGCGTTGACCCAATTGATTAATTTCCTCTCAAACTGATGAGTAAGTAGAATGATCAAATAGAAGACAGTTTTGTTTCCTAAGTTAATCAATACTTACTAGCTAATGGCAGAATTAGTGAGGCAGTCTGAACCATAATAGTTCCACATGCCGGGCAGCACAGCAGCAGTCCGGGTTGGCTCTGTGGTGCCGGGACACTGTCTATCCTGCCTCGCCTCTTGGAGCTGTTCTTCCAGCAAAAACAGAGATGAGGTTACTAATGTTGGGAGAGGGCCCTTCTTGTCGGGTTAATAACCACGCAGCTGAACCAGGATGGTGTTTACTTCACACAGACAGTGAAAACAAATACATAGGGATTCATTTAAAACTGAGTGATTCTGAAATATCTACTTGTCAACAAAGCACTTTAGAATCTAATAAATAAATCCCAATTGTAACTATGAGCATCAGAATAGGATGTCTCCTTCCTTCTATTCCTGGTGAGGAGTGTGAGGCCAGCCTTCATCTAGCCACCGTCCTTGCTCCTCAGGGTGAGAAGCCTGCTAAGTTACTTTACATCCATGCTTGGATGGATGCCGCTCCATATCTCTGCTCCATAGGGCGTTTGTTGCGTGCAGTTCTCGCTCACCAAACCTCAAAAATGTCTTCTGTTACACAACACATTACATAATTCTCTGAAAATAGACATTAGTCCTGTGAACCACCCCCACACCCACTCAAGCTCTATGACAGTAGCAGGTAGTCAGCCCAGTCATGCAAACTGGATAACCTTGTTCTTTCTGGATGCTTAGTTTAAGGTAACATTCAGACAAATTTGGCGTGACAAGTTTGTTACATAACAGAGGGGGCTACAAACAGTAAGATGTTTAGAGCCTGAAAGTTGCACTAGAAAGTAAGAGAAAAGGGGAAAAAAATGTAAGCCTGTTTTGTTTGTAGCACAGGAGAGCTTTAGTTTATCAGTGTCATGGTCATCATAGAGACCACTTTCAGTGTTGTGGTCATCATAGAAACCAGTTTGTCAGTGCCATAATCATCATAGAGACAAGTTTATAAGTGTCATGCTGATCAAAGAGACCAGTTGGTCATGGTCATCATAGAGACCAGTTTGTCAGTGTCATTGTGATCATAAAAAACAGTTTGTCTGTGTCATGTTCATCACAGACACCAGTTTGTCCGTGCCATGGTCATCAGAGAGAATAATTTTTCAGTGTCATGGTTGTCATAGAGACTAGTTGGTCAGTGTCATGGTCGTCACAGAGACCAATTTGCCAGTGAAATGGTTGTCATAGAGACCAGTTTGTCAGTGTCATCCTAGACAGCAGCTTATCCACTACAGCATTGGTGGTATCCACTCAAGTCACACCCAATGACATAGACGGGGTTAAAGGAAACGTATGCTGGTTAAGACACCAAATTCCCTTTGGTCGTAATGTCTGGAGGTGCAAGAATGTCTGTTACCTCACCATACCTCATCTGTCCGAGGGCTGACTGGTGAACCAGAGCCTGGAGGGGTCCTGCGGGATCTTGGAAGGGATTTAGGGACATTCAACCCCAAGATGAAAACAACAATATCCTCAGGGAGCCAGGGTAATGAATGGCGGCAGAGGGCTGAATTGGGAGGCCCTGCTTAGGAATCCAGGAAGTCAAGGCTAATGGCAACCCATTACTCACAGCACTGCGGTTGTGAAGGGGGCAAAACAATAAAATTTAGCCTCATGGAGTTTAGAACATTTCAATTTGTTAAAGCAACATGTTTCTTATAGGAAAGGAATAACTGGCTTTAATAATGTAGATAAACATATACCAGACAGGAGGACTGGCCAAATCTATTCCAGTGTGGTTACAAGAAACATTAATATCTGACATTACAATACAATATAGTTAATCTGAAGAGGAAGGCAAAGCAGACCTTCATGGGCTGGTTGGTCATAGCCAAGAATCAGGACTAAATGGTGTGGTAAGAACCTGAAACATGCACAGTCTGGGAAGGAACTGGGCACTTTGCCTGTTGTTCCAGTGGGGGCAAAGCTGTGAAAATAGATGAAGGGACAGTGACTGTTCCTGCTTTATGAGTGGAACAGGTGGAAAGAAGACTGTTGTGTACAGTATGAACTGCATATCTGGGATGTGTGTATGCACGTTGTTTTTAAAAAGACACTCCAAATTGAAGAGGTCTGTTTTTCACCTTTTGTTAGCTAATAATCATAAATGAACAATGCACAGGTAAAGTAATATTGCCCAGATTCATTATTTAACCTGTATTTACAACAAAGGCCCATTTCAAACAGCGTCCCCAGCATAACAAAGGTAAGTTTAGCCCCCAGCCCCTCCATTCTCCAAGCCTGCGGGGCAGAGCACTATCTGACCTCTTCTTCTCAATGTATTATGTATGGAGGCTATTCAGGTTGTCAGCACTCTGCCTGCTCTACTCTGCTTCCCTGCCCTTTACCTCATCAGACCAGTGGAGGGGAATGAACAGTGAAAGGTCAGCTGAGACTATGAGAGACGCACAACCATCCGCATGGCAAGAGAATCAGTCCTCAGCCTTGACTATAAAGGCTCTTAAAACTCCACACCAAGTGGTCAGTGTAAACATCAAACATTGTGGAACAGTAAATATATACTGCGGTATTGCTTTGAAAGGTTAAGAGGAAGAGGAGAGAAGTTGTCACTTCAATACGAGCACAATATTGGTTTACATAGCAAAGAGCATTTTTTGTTTTCTTTCAGAGCTGACCACTTGATCCCCTGCTATAAACTCACCTCCAAGTTGGACCGGATGCAAGATGCTGCTTCAGACAGTTTATTTGGGAATGGATCTGTTCAGACCCTGATCCTCTGGACTCATCCAGTACATCACAACCCTCCGGCTATGATTTACATTTAAGTCACAAAGCACTGGGAGGATAACAGGACTCACCATGCCCATTTACACAGTATTGCTAGTTTTAGTGCTCACAACAAAAACATTTCTTCAAAAAATTAGCCATCACTTAAAACAAGGTACAAGAACTCTTATTGTTTTGTAAACATACTTCTTGATATATACTTTTCCTTTATAATATTGATCATTCTTTCATTGAACATTCTTTTATTATTAATTACCTATTCAATGGACGCACTAATGAGCAAAGTTGTAGAAATGTACATGGAATGTGTGGGTGGCTGTTTCATTACCTGAACCATTCCTGGGGGCAGATCCTGTAATGCTATCTTTCTTTTTTCTCATTAAATTCCATTTTAAACCAATACTCTTCTGAAATAACCATTATTCCATTGTTGGTGGGATCTGTTATCTGCTCAGGTCAGGGGCCAAAGGCTCTGGGTCTCGGGTCTAGCCTGTACAGGCCACAGCAGTAGTTATTTTAGGAGCTAGGCCTACTTCAAAATCCCTCTCAACCCTGAGGAGGAGTTCTCACATTATCATCTAGGTCTGCTTTGACAGGCAGTGCTCAGCCATTCCACACTGACTATAAGGGACCATCAGTCTGTGTGTGTGTGTTTTGAACACAACAGAAAACATCATGCTGTGACCTGGGCTTCCTAGGAGAAGGGCGGTTACTGTCTGAGTCTGCATGGCAGAGGGTTGTCTGTTTAATCACACTGTTTTAACCAGAACAGAACCATTGCAAATCAATGTAAGAGTGGACAGAGACCCGCAGAAGGTACCGAGGAACGTATGTGTACCAGAGACAAAACACATTCACTCATGGGCTGCGGGAGAGACGCTACGCAGGACGGAAGAACATCCATGCATACATTCTAACAGACAGACTGTTGACAATGTGTTATCGGCCAGCAGTGGGATGGCCTTTACCAATGATCAAACACAGTATTACACAGTTAAACAAGACATGGTCAGAAATTCTACTGTTATTTACTTCTGTTAAAGTAAGCCTAGCTAAATCTTAGCTAATTTATTGATCCTGTTTTGTAGTTTAGACCTGCAGTCATCAGAGACGTTCTCATGACACTTCAACACTAACCTTGGAGTTAAGAGACGCAAACAAAGATCCAAGTCAACCAATCTGATCCGTGTTACTCTACCAATTTAAAGACAATGACATCAGTGTGTAGAACATTCTTCGGTTCAAATATAAAGTCCCCATGCAGTCTTTTAAATGGTACTTGTGTATTACGTCACCATGTGTTTATTTCACTGAGCCTCCTTAGGTCCATTAAAAGTGCACAGCCTAAAGTAATTTAAAACAAACTGAATGTCTACCAAAGCACATGCTGATCTCGGTGGATGAAGAAGTGTTTGACTGACAAACTAGCAGGAATCGGAGGGGATTGATATGTAATGGCATTTAAACGTGAATTAAAATGCTTATCTGACATTCTACTGGAGCTCTCCTCTCAAGCTGAGCTGTTTGTCGGATCAAAGTGAGAAGGCTGACAATGGGAAGAATCTGTCTGGATAATGACAAAGAACACTTCCAGAATAAATCTCGAATGCAACCTTTCCATTCTCCGAAGTATGTGTCTCTGTGTGTGTGTGTGTGTGTGTGTGTGTGTGTGTGTGCAAAGACAACAGAGCAGCTGATAAGGAACAGGAAGGATGAGCATTAAATATTGAAGCATAAGCCAGAACATTTAATTCTCAACACAACTCATTTTTAGGGGAAGAAATAAGATGGACAACAGTTTTTCTTTCAGCTGAGAAAACATAAGACATCAGGAATCCTTTATCCAGGATGTCTGGAGAATAGGGAGATACTCTGAAAATGTTGAAAGGCTATAGGAACTGAGAGGGGACATAAAGATAACACACATTTTATTATATGTGCACACACTAGCTGTGACAAATCTATGTGTTTTCCATCATGCAGTGACAGTGTGTGAGATTCCAGTCTCAGTTTTTACAGGGATAAGACTGTTCACTAGGGATTGAGAAAGACAGAAGAATGACCATAGAAAGGACAGTGGGCTCATGGGCCACCCAAGCACGCACGCACGCACGCGCACACACACACACACACACAGACACACAGACACACAGACACACAGACACACAGACACACAGACACACAGACACACAGAGAAACAAGGTTTGCTAGGGCACTGTAGGCAGGGATGGTGTATGGGCTACTGCTAGCTATAAATCAATGGTAGAAAACAGGGTGGGGGAGCATGTATATATTACCTAATCACCTTTAAGTAACATCAAACCAAATATGGAGTATGATTTTAAATATGCTGACATGCCCTAAACACCTCTATTGATGTTTTGCTAGCGAGAACTAGCAAAAACACAATGTTACTCTGGAGATTGTAGACAATACCAGATAACTTTTTTCAGGCACTGAATCCAGTAAACCACCAATCTAATTCCCTGATGCCACAACAATGTTCAGTGTGTATACTTCTCTGAAGTTCAAATCCATATTACAGTGATAAGAAATGTTTTAATGAGTGAAATATAAGGCTCATATATCTAAGGAAATCCCAGTAAGCTGACATGTCAACAACCTGCTTGACCCAGTTCTGTCCTCTAGCAGATTCTCAGAGGCCATTCTATTCAATGACAAGCTAACAATACTACCCATCTGTGCTGTAAGCCAATAGGACTCGGTGTTTCTGTTAGCGACAGGAATCTATTGAATTAAATTTTTTTAATGTTTTATTTCCATTTTGGTCTGAATGTGTAATATGTTGCACACACGTGCGAACGTAGAATCACTATCAAACCTCAGTTAAACATGAAATTCCAAGTGTGAAAGACAGTGGTTTTGATACTATGGGGCCTGTATTGGCACATGACAGTGGTTTTGAT
>JACXGI010011195.1:0-16753 GCA_016801175.1 Esox masquinongy | reverse complement strand
TCCCACCATCCACACCACACGCATGACAACAAACAACACACACCAAATGCAACAGTCACAGAACACTCACAAAACATGGGCCGACACAGTACACACAGTACACTGTAGCCATCCTTCCTACACACACACACACAAACACACACAGGCTGCTCCTTCTGATGAGCAGGGCCACAGGCCTCTGATGAGCAGGGCCACGGGCTTCTGATGAGCAGTAGCCTTGTTAGCACCTTCACAACAACAAGGAAGACAGGATTGCAGGTAGGAATGATCGATGGACTCTAGGGGCAAGGAGTGAGAAGCCAGCTAGAGTCGAAAGCTCAGAGGCGAGGAAAACAAGTGAAATGAGTTGGCCAACCTGCCTGGTATAGAGAGAAACACAGCGTGGGATATTGCAGAGAGGACTATAAACCAGAGGTGGAATGAGAAGAAAGGAGATAGGGACAGACAGAAATGTGTAATGAGTACGAAGCCAAGCCTCACTCACTGAGACCAAGGTTCTGGAACCTTTGATCAGATATGACAGCAAGAGACGGAAGCACTCCTGGGAATAGGCTTGTGCTTGGAGTGTATCTTTGTGCGGTTTTGTGTGTGAGTAAGTGAGTGTGTGTGTGTACGTGTGTACGTGTGTGTGCGTGTATCTGATGTAACTGTGCCTCTCTGTGTTTGTGACAGCAGGTCATCACTAATCACTCCGTGGGTGTTGTCTTACGGCTCAGCACCATGCTGAGAGAGGGGAAGGGAAGGTGGGGCAAGGACCACAAGGGGGGGTAGAGGACAAGATCAATTCAACACGAGTATGTATACCTCCCCCTTGTGGACAGTCTGCAACCACCTCCCAAACACAACTATAATAGCATACAAATGAGTACATGAAACCATGTCACTTGACTCACTGAGTTATGTGTTATAACTACAAACCACTGTTCTCAGGAGACGTTTAATATGGTTATGACCAATCACTGAGGCCGGTCAATAGTCACTCTGAATCAGCATTATCTTCAGGTCTGGAAGGGGGGTAAGGATCCCATTCATCAAATTTATTGCTGAAGCCAGGGTCAACCATAAGGCCTATGGTTCAAGGGATTAATACATTTTGTGTTCTTTTTTAAGCTGCTACAAGACATCAACAATGGTCTTTCCCAGGGGATAGGCCTGATTTCCGTAAGTGTGGTCTTTAAGCAGTGAGAGGAAGAGTAGAATATTAAACAAGGATCTGATCAAAACTCATTAAACTAGCCTAACACCCCCAGGCCTAGTTAGCTACTGAGACAATCACAGTGACACCGACAGAAACACTGTGAGATGACTATAATCCAGTGAAAAATGTTGATGGCAATCCAACTCTCTTGTCTCTTTCTCAGCACAGCTAGTACAGCGTGACAGCCAAGACATGACAAAATCATACAAGCCATTTAACAAAAGAGCAGTGGTGTGACAACAGTATGTCGACATATATCTTATGATGCCATGCTGAGACCTCGATGACTCATGGTGTAATGAACTGGATATGCATTTCAGTCCACCATAATAAATGTCACACATCCACACTAATCAATAATCCAATTGATTGTGATTTGGAAAAGCAACCGGAAGTCTAGAAATGATGTCGGTCAGTTCTCTCCCACTCACACACAGGTAGTCGCTGGGCTCTAGGACAGTGCGCGGTGTGGAATGTTAGTATCTCACCTTGCTCCCTCCTTCATGAGGGCTGCTACTGAGACAGAAAGGCAGGGTCACACTCCATGAATCACTATTACTGTCATGACTCCAAAGTGGTTCCAGTTAGGTATATGCAACCAAATATATTTGCTGTGCAACTTGCAAATATATTGTATTTTGTGAGAACTGTGAAAATAAATTATGCCGAAAAATATATACAATCACAACACCACACACGCCACAGTCCTTACGTCTCGGCCACTAGCTGGCCAACTAAATACCCTTTAGCTTGTTGTTCAGCATATGCAACAAATATTTCGAAATGACTCCGAACGCAAGGTACAACATGGACATTGATAAGAAATGCCAGGAGGTTGCTGTCTGTGTAATTGAGGATATAATAATATGTTGTTATTGTCTTGTTAAGATGGGGGACAGCACTGCACAAATGTTAATTCCCTCTGTGGGGTGCACATTCTGCCTTGGTAATTGGCGAGTTAATGTTTTTTGGAAGATGAGCCGAACACGATAATCTGAGTATCAGTGTCTTTAGCAAACTGTCCAATCCTTGCCTCCCTAATTCTTGGTACATTACATGGAGTACAGCTATTGGAATGTACAGTACATTTAGAAAAATGGTAGTCATTAAGCAGATGCTCTTATCCAGAGTGACAAACAGCTAGTGCATTATTCTTAAGAGAGCTTTGAGGGGCAAACAAACAACACAGTAATAGGGTAGCTATTATACAGAAGCTAAAGACACCACACCCAGGTAATAAGCACGATGTCTCTCCCCTCCCCTTCCTCTGCTCACTCATTTGATAACAATATTGATTGTTATCCAACAACCCAAGCCAACAAAAAGTTATTTTTGTAGCGTACTTGTACCTGGACCTGGACTAATCCCTTAATTGTATGCTAAAATGCACAGAAGTGGCAGCCATAGACTATGTAATATAGGCCAAGTTGAAAGTGGACTGATGTCAATTTTAAAATGTAAAAGATAAGAGCAACAACCTCCTTTCGACTAAGTGTCTCAAATTATCTGCCCTTTCTAGAGATTCCAACTGAATTACATTTCCTTCAAAGGGCAATTGTCCCAACTTTCGAAGTGTCCTCCAGGCCTCTACTTGCCCTCAACAGCAGAAGCCTGTGTGAGTGGTACATGAAGTATCACTGATGGGGGCAGTTGCTTCCCAAGGTTTGGGCAAGACACAGGGCAAGATGATCCACACAGATCTTGAGCATCTCTGATTCCATTCCATAACCCTGGCTCACTATGTAATTGCCAGCCCCTGCACCAAACTGGGAAAATGGTCATCGATACAACAGATGAAAAACGTAACTGGGAGGATCTGATTTTTCTGTGTGTTACTGGTGACTTCACTCTCCTTGAAAAACGTCAGGGGCTGAGAGCACAAATCGCTTTGTCTCACTGCAATCACTTCCGATGCACGCCTCTTGACCCAAAGTCCAAATAAACGTTGCAAATATGATCAACTTCCTTGAGCTAGAATGGCTCTGGTTGCTCCTTGAGCAAGCCAATGTTTTGATTAATGGGAGGACTGATAGATGAGGTGTTTGATTGGTGGGTTCAGACAGGAACATCTCTATCTCTAACAGCATTGGCAGACTGACTTCCTCAACCCACTAATTCTACGCATCAGGTTAGCAGGTTGTCTGTTGTGTCAGAGCTTAGGCTGACATAAAACTACCTCAGACAAAGTTTCAGAAGTTCGACAGTTACTTTTTTTATAAGTAAGCCTATTCTAAGTGTGTTTCTTTTCTTTATTAAGGAGCTTGTCAGTGTATCTCCTTTTTATGACTTCACTTCATCATAATTACCCAGCACTGAGACTAGCCAAAGACGTGACATCTATCCAAAGCAGGAATACTTCGAGGCATTACATGGAACCATTCCAGACAACACACGCAAAACACAACGTCATGTCACCATCAGCAGACAAAGCAGAGATGTCATGTATAGTAGGTGTTTAGGGCTGGCACAACATATTCTGCTATATACAAAAAATGTGTAACTGGCAGTTCAATGGATGGATGAAGACCTGCATTAAACAAAGTCATTATTGATTAACCACTGATATTTTTCTATATATACTCTATTTAAAATTGTTGTAAAACAAACAGCTGACTGAAGATGAGATGGCCATGACGTTGAATTCTGTAACATGTCCAACGTGATGAAACTGAAGCCTCTGTGATAATTACTGTAAATATTTTTGTACTTTAATAATTATTATAATTATTAATAATTATATAATAATATGAAAAAACAGTGATTCAGACCGCAATCTTTCCAATGGAGAAGATATAGGGCCCTAGTAAGCCTCTACCATCTTTGCACACCTGTATTTGTGCAGGTCCTCCCACTCTCCCTTGCAGATCCGCTCAAACTCTATCAGAGTGGATGGGGAGTGTGGGTGAACTGCAATCTTCAGGTCTCCCCACAGATGTTCAATAGAGTTTTCAACATTTGCAAAGTCTATGCTTTGGCTAGGCCACTCAAGAATGCCCCTACAGCATTATCTTGGCTGTGTGCTTCAAAAACCTCTCTGTATTATTCTTTGTTTATCCTATCCTCAATCCTGACCAGTCTCCCAGTCCCTGCTGCTGAGAACCATCCCCATAGCATGATGCTCCCACCACCATGCTTCACCAAAGAGATCGAATTGACCAGGTGATGAGCAGTTCTTTCTTTTAGCCAGGCCATTTTTCTGACTGCTACAGAGACACTTGTTCTTCTAGTAGGATCATCTCTGCAAAGAAACTCTGAAGATCTGTTGTAGTGGCCATTGGTCACCTCCATGACCAAGGGTCTTATTGACCGGTTACTTTGTTTGTCTGTATGGCTTGTATGTAAGCAATTAGACAATTGACCACTCAGCTGTTTCTTGGCAACATGTGTGTTGTTGTAATGTTGATTCATGCAGGTAGCATGGACTAGCATTCATTTCTCAGAACAAGAATAGACTGATGAGTTTCAGAAGAAAGTTCTTTGTTTCTGGCCATTTTGAGCCTGTAATTGAACCTAAAAATGCTGATGCTGAAGATACTGAAATATTCTGAAGAAGGACCATTATATTGCTTCTTTAATCAGCACAACAATTTTCAGCGGGGCTAACATAATTGCAAAAGAGTTTTCTAATGATCAATCAGCCTTTAAAAATGATGAACTTGGATTAGGAAACACAACATGCCATTGGAACACAGGAGTGATGGTTGCTGATAATGGGCCTTTGTACGCCTATGTAGATATTCCATTGAAAATGTGCCTTTTCCAGCTATAATTGTCATTTACAACATTATCCAAACAATGTCCACACTGTATTTCTGATCAATTTGATGTTATTGTAATGGACACATTTTTTTAATTACTCCACATACAGTATGAGTACGCCTTCAGAGAAGACACTACAGCTCAGTAACAGCACAGTTATAGCAAATTATTAACACAGTCAACTCAACCTAAATGAGTCACAATGCAAAACAGGCTACAGCTTCAGTTCTCCACTGAATATCTTTTAGTATTGGCAAATGTTTAAAAAGTACTCTTTCATGAAGGGCTCTTTCTTCATGACTGAATTACTAATCCAGCCATTAAGCCTTTGACATGGTGGTAATAAACCTTACTGAAGCAACACAGAGACATGTCTAAGAGCTTATGATCATGGATCTCCAGATCATGTGCTTAGGTAAGTCTATGCCTAAGGAGCTGTAAAAGATGTAAACTTTCAGTCCATCCACATCTACTGGAAATACACAAATATGTTTAAAGCATTCTGTAACATTGAAGTCTTCTTTAGGTCTCCCTTTTAAGTAATGGAACACCTGATTTATTTAACAGGAGGCACATCTTAATACGTGGTCCACTTAAACATGACACTAGTGAGGCAAATGGACCTATCCTCTTTGGTTGTCCACCTTGAAGAAAACAGACTTCCATATGCACACACAATATGTCAGATATAACCTAATTCCAACAAAACCTGAGAGAATGACACATCTTACAATATTGATCCAGCATTTAGAAAATGACCTTGATTTAGCAAATGGTAGCATTTTGACAATGTGATTGAAAATGCAGCCTTTGCAAGGTCATGCCCTTCTGCCCATTTGACCAAAGTCATGACAGCCAGGCCACTTGTCCACCTGCTGTTTAGTACCAGCAAGATGTGAAGTTCATGCAGGAGCAGATCTAAATTTACAAGAGATTAATTTTACCTCCTAAAATTCAGAACAACCAAAGGGTTTAATTTCTGGACAAAACAGATGTAAAAAGGAATGTTAAAAACCCGCCATGGAATGTCTTGAGGGTTGGCATACAATTTGAACCTCGCCAAAAAATGATTCCTCGCGACGAACAACCGTATAATTCATTCCTTATACATCCATATCTAGTGATTATTTAATACCTACTATGCATACAGAAGTGGTCTTGTGGATTTTTCAAATGACGTTTATGTCTAGAAGCAAACATGGAAGGTAGTGTAAAGTAGTGTATATATGTCCTCCGCAGATTGAAATTGGTATAATTTGAGAAAGAAAAGTAAAAGTAAAATGAATGACTGCAACTAAGCAAGGGCAGCGGAAGACCATCAGGTAACAGGCAAACCCCGTACAGCAACCAAAAACGAGTTGAAAAAGAGCGGAAAACACCACAGGAAAAGGTACTTGGAAGAACCGTACAGTATATGAAACAGCTAACGCAGTTAGTTAGCCAAGCATGTATGTGTGATTATGACACAAATAGGCTTGTTACATTTTGTATCAAAATGGTATACTACTTTGCTAGCTAAATGAATCAATCTGTAATAAAATATATGGGTTGATATATATAACTATGATACTCGCTTTGACATTCTAGGACCCCTGTAATTTACCGCTATTTGCTGTAAAGTTAACTAAGCTAGTGATAATGACATTTTGCTGAAATTGTCTACCTTTTGTCTACCTTCTCAGTAATTATTGTTATCAAATATATTGTATGTGTGTCAATATTGTATTTGCTACCGTAGTAATAGCCAACAAATTAAGATCATACTTTGTTATTAGGACCAAGCGTATGCGGATCATGGCTTGCTGCATCTCACACCGCGTGAGATGCAGCAAGCCATGATACTTTCTGGCTTAGATTAGTTGACGGATACGCCTTTTCTATTCTATGATTGTCTCTGCAGTAGGCTACTAACACATCCTACTCTTACTGATTTTAATGATGGGACGTGTGTTGATCCACGTTCCTCATTTTAAACTCCGCCCTTTAGTTTTGCCACCAGGCAGTTTATTAAATATCTATAATTTCCACCACTCACCCATCTACAGTTTCATAGAGTAAGTGTATTTAATGAAATCTGCACCTAGGCCATTAACATCCTTCCCAGGCTACTACACACCCCATCATTCTCATAATGGGGGGAAGTTGATTATGGAATACACAAAGTATAGGCAATTAGGCCCAGTATACATGTTTGTCAATGAAACTGAAATTTTCTGTTTATTTGTCATTGTCATTGTCAACATACAAAAAACTAGTGTAATCTGCCCTTTCTGTTTAAATGTGCCATGCTTTTTACGTTTTTTAAATGTCACTCTTCATATAAGCAATTAGAGTTAAATAAGTATGACTGCAGCTGGCATTGATCTGTTATGTTGGATTTGATCAGTTATTTTGGATGAATTTGGGACCAGATCCACGTTAACATAATGTCTCTCTATCTTGAGGGTTGCAGGTAAATGGGATGGATGAGATGGACCACTGTAGGTCCGTAATCCACATTGAGAACTATGGTATGTCTTCACTGAAATGTTAGACTGTGTTAAACCCCTGATTTCTTTGACATGGCTGGTAGTTAAAATGGTGACTGAATTTGAGGCATCAAAGCTTTGCTTGCAAAAAATGCGCAGGGCGTCAAGCAAATCGATGCTAGACATTAAGCTCAGGTGACTCGAGAGTAATAAAGGCAAGCATGTCAGATGGGATGGCCATCTTATTGTAAGGCAGTTAGTTGTTAGTTAAAAGCCCTGCTAAGACGTGGCAGAAGCCTGCACTAAGGATAACCTCCACCTTTGACCTCTTACTGAAGTATTTCAACCAGTCTTTAAAACACTAATGTCAACCCAACTATTTACCAGAGAGCTGCCACTAGTGGCACATGCTTTACACAGCAGTTACCTGCCATAAAGACAGCAGGGGGTATGTTTCTGTTCCAGAATGTTCCTCCAGAATATCTCTAGGCTTTGGGCTTTGAGCTTGGGTGCAGTGAAACACATGGCTTAGAGTATAGCTGGGGCTAAGAGGAGAGGTGCTTACACATCAGCCCGACCTTGTCTCATCAGACCTGGTCCTCTGAGATGCGTGCTCAAACACATGCACGGCATGCACTCATACGTACACTCACACACAAACAAGCAAACAAATGCACAGGTCTCTCAGAATCTGGGACACTTCTGTTTGTACCCCCCCAACACACACATACACACACACACATGGAAACATGCTCTTGAATATACATTGTCGTTCTTTTCATACCTTTCATAGCACAGCAGGAAGACTGAATCTAGGACAGCATTTTTCCACACAATAAAAGCCACGGTGTGTGCAATATAGAAGGAGCTAGGTTAAATACCCCAATGCCTGGTTATTAGTAAGTGAGCCTTGTGGATTACAACTACCAGCTCTGTAGTGAGTGATACAATTCTTTAATCAGTGCTCCACGCTACAGCCCAAAGGCTAATTGGCACATACAGATATAGCACAGTCAAATGCAAACAGTTCATAGCCATTTCAGCAAGGCTTCTTAAAATGTTTGTGAAAATGTTTCATATTTGAAATCCCATTTATCGAAGGTCTAAGATACATATGCCTGATCACTGAACCCTTTTTTTTGTCATCTCCACCTATGTAGGAAGAGCTCCTCCTCAAGACTGAAGCAACGCTAGAGAGTGAAGCCTCTGTGAAGCCTCTGTGAAGCCTCTGTGAAGCCCCTATGAAGCCTCTGAGCTCACACAGTGATGGTCCTTCGAGGTCTGCATCTAGGCGGTTACATAAAAGCGGAATGAGATACCCCGAAGCCATTTCATTTCACACACACAAACATGTACACTAGCGACATCCAGACACGCGGATACACACAATGCCTCAGCAGGTCTTGAGTCTGATATTGTATTAAGTCCACGCCCAAAGAAGAATGTACAGGCCTGTGCTGTGCTGTGGGATGACAACACAAAGGCATTTATACAGCATCCTTAGTACAGGAGAAAAAAAATCCTTTAAAAAAAACTGATTATCAGTTTTCCATATTGTCCTTAAATTCATGCTTTCCGACCATGTACAATCAAAGATCACTGCTAAATATGTAGGCATGTGTTACAGGAGTACCGCTTGTTGAAATATTGACAGAAAATCGCTTGTTAGAAGACAAGAGGAGAGTACTATTACACACGCAGCAGCGATTTATAGCCAGTGGAACTAATGAACGTCTACAGGACCATTATGGCCCACTCCCTCTCCATAGCAGTTTTTGCACAATGGCGTCGAGGTCAGCTGAGACCGCCACAGTCCAGCGGAATGTGAGATGGGAGAGAGTGTGTTCCTGTACATCCAAGACCAACCATGATGACAACCGTCAGGGGCTGCCCTGCACTCCCTCACTCTCTTTATTCTTTATCCGCTCTCAGTCTTTCGCCCACAGTCCTCTGACTTCACCGAGATCGCATCACAGTACACGGCGACGTCACTGTGTCTTCTAGCGGTGATACACACGCAAGGCATCAACGGTGAGCTGTCGTGTCACCGCCTTCACCAAGGGAAATGGGCAAATGAGCAACAGAGCAGGTGGACATATTACCGTAGTGTAGAGGGCAAAAAACTGAAGAAATAGAAGCAGCTGCAGCGCACCCTATTGGAGAGCATCTTTTTTTAAACCCACAGGTAGACCTAGGAGGCGTGCATTAACGGGCTGTACTCTATAGGAGAAATAGTGAGATTATTGCAGAAATTCTCTCTCATCCAAGGACGGGTGGACCATCTCTATCACAGTAATGGGACAGTGCATGTAAAAACCAGCTCAGATAATGTGTGGCACATACTACAGCAGGTCCACAGCAGGGGTAACAATGGAGCCTAAAAGGGCAACACATAAAAACCCTGCCAGCAGCAGCCCGACACATAACGACACAGCCTGAAGAAGAGGAGAGGGGAGGGGTTGAGGGAGACTGAGAGGATCCCTGCATGCCTCCCCGCACCGCCCCAGCCCCTGTGTGACTCCCCTCTGCAAGAGGAATGACATAATGGAGAAAACAGAGTAAAGAGCAAGACACCTTTCCCAGGGAGAAGCGGGACTCAGGGCAGCTTAGTCAGTGGCTCATTTCATACCAGAGCCCCCAGCGCTTTGCACTCATCAACACCAGCGACAATACCACCCTATGCTAATTGTCCGACCGAACAAACACAACCTATGCGCGGGCATCTGTGCAATCGCTGGTTAACACAGAGACTGTGTGCGTGTGACTGCATGTGTCAGGCATGCGAGACCAGACCCTGCACAATGGAGGGGGAGACAGGCTGAGGGGAAGATACATTTAAAGAGAGTGAGAGACAGGAGAAATCGTCTCCGTCCTCAGACAAAATACCTTGCGTCTGCGGTCCCTAGATCGATTCCTCTTCTTGTTCTTCTCCTCCTCTTTCTCCTTCTGCTCCTGGGCTGCAAGCTCCGCTAGGTCCTTGTTCTTGCGAAGCTGCTTGGCGGCTTGCGCCATGGTGCCGCTGCTGCTTTATCCGCACCTCCAGTCGTAACGGTAGCAGTCCCTGCCCCAACCCCGGCTCTGACCACGGCTGCCACTGCGCGTGTGAGATGGCGGCGCCGGGAGCGCCTGAGCGTGTGTGAGTGGGAGCGCAGTGCTCCAGTGACTGAGCCCGCAGAAGCCTCAGAGGAGATGCTACTAGTGCTACTGATGGTGCTGCTCCTCATTCAGTCCGGTAGCGTTGCACTGAGCTTTCCTCCCCTCCCCCTCCCTCCTCCCTCCTCCCTCCTCCCTCACCCAGAACAGACCAGTCACGCAGTCAACCCTCAGCACCGTGAGGATCCTGGTGCAAAGCGCTCTCTTTCTCTCTGTCTCTCTCTGTCTCTCTCTGTCTCTGTCACTCGGTTATTTCATCTTCTTCTCACCTCTACCTCTTTCCATCACTGACTAGGCTGCCGAGAACCATGTGTGTAAATTACAATTGCTTCCTCATGTTATTTATGTCACGTCTTGCTTCTTTCCTCTTCCACAGTTTCACAATTATAAGGCCAGCAGTCCTGTAATAGAGCAGAAGTTCACTTATTCTTTAAGCATTTATATATATATATATATATATATATATATATATATATATATATATATATATATATATATAACCTCAGGCTTTTCTCTAGGCTGTTCGTCTTTGGGTATTCTATATTATGGCATTGTTTTGTCTGTGTATCCTTCAGTGATTTATTGACAGGCATTCACTGTACACCAGCAGTGAGATGATGTGTTTACATTAGCTGGTTGTATTGTGTTCCATAGTCTGCAATAGACAAGGAAAAAACATAAAAATCATGCATGTTTCATTAACATTGCATGCACGTTGCCCCGCTCCATCTCTGCTTCTCTATGGTATAGCTCTCTGTGTCTCTCACTCTGTCTGTCTGTCGATGTTTCCCTGTTTCTCTCTGTCTCCATCTCTCTCTGTCTCCGTCTTTCTCCCCCTCCCTATCATCAGGCTGTGTTAAGAGGACTCATGCATGGCTGTTGATGCAGTAATTCAGGAGATTTAAAAGCAACAGAGCATAAGAGTGGAGGATATAGAGAAAGACAGTGAGAGAGAGAAACGAGGAACCAACCGTACCTGTTCACTGCATTAGGTGTTGCAAAGAATCTCGCTCCCTTCTGTCTTTCCGTCACTCATTCTCTTGTTCCCACTGCAAAACACAAAGGAGGCATCCTGTAAAATCTACCTCCATGCATTGGTCGTGTCCATCTTCTTTTCACTGTAGTTAAATAAATAATCATTCCTGAAGATACTGATAAGAGCCTTGCGCAAATGTTGAGACTAAAGAGAGGCAGAGCAAATATTAATTATTCTCCCACTCATTTAAACTGTAGTCACTTTAAACGTCATCTAAGCGCTATATAGTTGTGCTCATAAGTGGCAGAAATTGTGGCATTTTGGCATTAATTTTGGAAATATGACTGATCATGCAAAAAGACTGTCATTTATTTAAGGATTGTGATCAAATGAAGCCATTCATTAACATATAGTTGTTTGGCTCCTTTTTAAATCATAATGATAACAGAAATCACCAAAATGGCCCTGATCAAAAGTTTACATACCCTTGAATGATTGGCCTTGTTACAGATAGGTGATACACACAGGTGAAAATGACAATTAAAGGTGAATTTCCCACACCTGTGGCTTTTTAAATTGAAATTAGTGTCTGTGTATAAATAGTCAATGAGTTTGTTAACTCTCACGTGGATGCACTGAGCAAGCTAGATACTGAGCCATGGAGAGCAGAAAATAACTGTCAAAAGACCTGCATAACAAGGTAATGGAACTTTATAAAGATGGAAAAGTATATACAAAGATATCCAAAGCCTTGCAAATGCCAGTCAGTACTGTTCAATCACTTATTAAGAAGTGGAAAATTCGGGGCTCTCTTGATACCAAGCCAAGGTCAGGTAGACCAAGAAAGATTACAGCCAAAACTGCCATAAGAATTGTTCGGGATACAAAGAAAAACCCACAGGTAACCACAGGAGAAAAAGATGGTGTGGTTGTTTCAAGGAGCACAATACGACGATACTTGAACAAAAATGAGCTGCATGGTCGAGTTGCCAGAAGGAAACCTTTACTGCGCCAATGCCACAAAAAAGCCCAGTTACAATATGCCCGACAACACCTTGACACGCCTCACAGCTTCTGGCACACTGTAATTTGGAGTGAAGAGACCAAAATAGAGCTTTAGGGTCACAACCATAAGCGCTATATTTGGAGAGGGGTCAACAAGGCCTATACTGAAAAGAATACCATCCCCATTGAAGCATGGTGGTGGCTCACTGATGTTTTGGGGGTGTGTGAGCTCCAAAGGCACGGGGAATCTTGTGAAAATTGATGGCAAGATGAATCCATGTTATCAGAAAATACTGGCAGACAATTTGCATTCTTCTGCACAAAAGCTGCGTATGGGACGCTCTTGGACTTTCCAGCACGACAATGACCCTAAGCACAAGGCCAAGTTGACCCTCCGGTGGTTACAGTAGAAAAAGGTGAAAGTTCTGGAGTGGCCATCACAGTCTCCTGACCTTAATATGGTCGAGCAACTCTGGGGAGATCTCAAACGTGCGGTTCATGCAAGACGACCAAAGACTTTGCATGACCTGGAGGCATTTTGTCAAGGCGAATGGGCAGCTGGTATACCTGCAAGAATTTGGGGCCTCATAGACAACTATTACAAAAGACTGCACGCTGTCATTGATGCAAAAGGGGACAATATACAGTATTAAGAACTAAGGGTATGCAGACTTTTGAACAGGTGTCAGTTCATTTTTTTCTTTGTTGCCATGTTTTGTTTTATGATTGTGCCATTCTGTTATGACCTACAGCTGAATGTGAATCCCATAAGAAATAAAAGATGTGTTTTGCCTGCTCACTCATGTTTTCTTTACAAATGGTACATATATCACCAATTCTCCAACGGTATGCAAACTTTTCAGCACAGCTGTATGTTGTATCCTTGTGAACATAAACAAAGTAATTCCACTAATATCATGTGGACTCCCTCTCTGGGCTATTCCTACAGAAATAAGGAGATGTAGTACAAGGTGCATAGCCTCAAGACAGTAGCCACTTGACTGGAAAAACAACCAATTATTTGGTTACTGTTGCCATGAGTTATTATAGCTGCA
This sequence comes from Esox masquinongy, assembly GCA_016801175.1. Taxonomy (NCBI): domain Eukaryota; kingdom Metazoa; phylum Chordata; class Actinopteri; order Esociformes; family Esocidae; genus Esox; species Esox masquinongy. The sequence goes on along the minus strand of JACXGI010011195.1, from coordinate 3,139 downwards.
CACATCTTCAACTTTGTGGTTTGAGAATGCAACTAAATTGCACTACATGCTCTTGCACAATGCATTAAATTCACGTTGTTTTTAGTAAACACACATTGAACTCCTCTGCCTAGCATGTTAAGAATTTTCTACCAAAACTAATTTCAAATAATTTTTCACTAGGGACCCATAGACAGAGGGGATGTCTACTGAAAAAGTAGTGCAGCTATTTTGTGTGTGTGTGTGTGTGTTTCTGACTATAATGGGGGGGGGGGTTTGGTAAATTTTTACTTTTTTGGCTCAATTGTTTAAGTTTAGAGCAAAGCTCCAACAGGGGTTAGGAATAGAAAAAAAAATTCTGATTTCTTTTAGGGCAATGCACTTTGGTGTCTCTGTTTTGATGGCCCACCATGACATGAGAAAAGGGTATACAACATATGATAAAGGAAACAAATAATCGTTTTCAAAAAATAAAACTGTGCTATGGGTAGAGGAGCAAGTGCTTAATGTAACCAGACCGCCTTTATACTGCCACCCAGGTGGATCCATTTAAAAAACGTTTTCCCCAAATTGTGTTTAAATCAGAAAAATTTTACTAATATGGACTTTCTTTCTGTCCCCATTTCGAAAATGGCATTTTCTCCCACTTGAGTGTTTAGAGCAAAAGTTATGCATTAGCAGTTAGGTTTAGGGATAGGCATTCGGGCTTGGTTAGGTTTAGGCAGAAATGTTAAGTTATTGAGGTTAAGGTTAGAGTTAAGATTAGGGTAAGGTTTTGGTTTAGGATTAGTAAAAGTATGATTTTTTAAAGAACAGTCAACTTTGGTGTCCTCATATAGATAGCTACGTAAACGTGTGCATGTGGGTATTTATACATTTTGTATAAAGATTTGTAATCGTCCCATGTGCATATATAACACTTTTCCATGTAATTCAAAACAGTACCAATTCCTGCTGCCACTCCTGGAAAAAATTAAATTGTTTTGTTTTTATTGACAGCTTTGGACTTTCTTTTGACTGGTGGTAATGGTCCGCCTTCAACTGGAGGCCATAAACGCTAAAAACCCATCTACACTCCAATATTTTTCCATAGTCTCAGGAATATATGGGCATTATTCTATGTTTAGTCCAGATGCCAAGTTGGATATTTCATAGACTCCTAGGGACACCTGTATAGACTACACAGGATTTTACTGTAAGTTGTTAAAATAACTTTTTTCTCCAAAATGTCAGTATCACTGTGACAATACATTTTATAGTGCATATGGCCTACAAGAAGATATATAATACTGCCCATATCTATATGCCCATATATATATATATATAATAGTGTCCATATCCTACAGTTACAGTATGCCTATTAAAATACAAGGCAGCAACATGCAAAAATCTGGCTGGTGGAATCCAAGTGAAAAATGCAGGATTATTGCAGTATTGGGAAAATCAATGCAGGAGGAGCTGTTGCAGAACCCGATTCAATATCGCCATCAAGTGGTTTGAAATTGTCTCTACCCACCAGTGAGAAAACAAAAACGTTGCCATTTGATCCATTAACCATGTACATGAGAGGCATTCAACTCTTACCCAACCAGGACAGGAGCCTGCTGGTTTTCTGTTCAATGTCATCATAAATTGCACCCACCTGGTTTCCCAGGTCGAAATAAGTCCCTGATTAGGAGTTGCAATGGCAAAATGCAGTGGAACTGGTTTTGAGGGCCAGGGTTGTATGCCCCTGATGTAAATTTGGAATAGGCTTTGCTAAACTCTGACAGAGATAACAAATAAAAAAGTTGACATTACAGCATAAATGTAGTGCTTTCAATTAATAAACAACCGTTAGAGTGGATACTTTATATTTGAGTAAATTATTTATCTTTCTGAGCATTCAGTACGCAGGAAAAAATCTGTGCCTAAAGCATTTGTTATAGCTAGGATGTGGGTGGGACAGAATCCCTAACATTTTATTTGCCATGATAGTTTCACAAGAGTCCATACATTTCTTTTTAAGATGCACTGAAATTAGTAGTGTGTTAAAGGGGCTTTACCAGACTGTTCTCAGCCCAGAGAGTTTTGCGACCTGACATCTGACTCAGCTGGGATGGTGTCAAAAGAAAAACAAGTATCAATGAGAATTTCTTATCCACGCCGCGGGTTTACAATTGTGCAAGACTGGTGCCGTCAGGGGGCAAACGTACAATATCAGCAGGGGATCAAATACTTTTTTCCCCTCACTGTATACCTTGGCTATCAACCAGTCAACATTCAGGTTTCAAACTAACCAGTTTAGCCTAACTACATGCTTTGAGAGATCGTATACCACGGGTATGACATCACTCCATACTCTTCTGGTTTATAATAGCAATTAGACAGGTTAGTACTCATATACTGTGTACTCAGTTGGCATTTCTTTCACAGAGGTACAAAATCGATTTTCTGAATCAGGAATACAGTGAGGGGGAAAAAGTATTTGATCCCCTGCTGATTTTGTACGTTTGCCCAGTGACAAAGAAATTATCAGTCTATAATTTTAATGGTAGGTTTATTTGAACAGTGAGAGACAGAACAAAAAAATCCAGAAAAACGCATGTAAAAAATTTTATAAATTGATTTGCATTTTAATGAGTGAAATAAGTATTCGACCCCTGTGCAAAACATGACTTAGTACTTGGTGGCAAAACTCTTGTTGGCAATCACAGAGGTCAGACGTTTCTTGTAGTTGGCCACCAGGTTTGCGCACATCTCAGGAGGGATTTTGTCCCACTCCTCTTTGCAGATCTTCTCCAAGTCATTAAGGTTTCGAGGCTTACGTTTGGCAACTCTAACCTTCAGCTCCCTCCACAGATTTTCTATGGGATTAAGGTCTGGAGACTGGCTAGGCCACTCCAGGACCTTAATGTGCTTCTTCTTGAGCCACTCCTTTGTTGCCTTGGCCGTGTGTTTTGGGTCATTGTCACGCTGGATTACCCATCCATGACCCATTTTCAATGCCCTGGCTGAGGGAAGGAGGTTCTCACCCAAGATTTGACGGTACATGGCCCCGTCCATCGTCCCTTTGATGCGGTGAAGTTGTCCTGTCCCCTTAGCAGAAAAACACCCCCAAAGCATAATGTTTCCACCTCCATGTTTGACGGTGGGGATGGTGTTCTTGGGGTCATAGGCA
>JACXGI010011194.1:0-26254 GCA_016801175.1 Esox masquinongy | reverse complement strand
ATTTATAGGTTAACAATAAAACCTTAAAATCAGCCCTAACCCTAACAGGCAGCCAGTGTAAAGAGGCTAGTACTGGAGTAATGTGTTCACATTTTTTTGTTCTAGTTAGGATTCTAGCAGCCGTGTGCAGCACTAATTGAAGTTTATTTATTGATTTATCAGGGTAACCGGAAAGAAGAGCATTGCAGTAATCTAATCTTGAAGTAACAGAAGCATGGATTAGTTTTTCTGCATCAGTTTTTGATAGAAAGTTTCAGATTTTTTCAATGTTTCGAAGATGAAAATAAGCAACTCTTGAGACATATTTTATATGTTCATCAAAGGAGAGGTCAGGGTCAAGGGTAACGCCGAGGTTTCTTACAGTTTTTTGGGATACGACCATGCAGCCGTCGAGGTTCACAGTGAGATCTGCCAACAAAGCTCTTTGTTTCTTGGGTCCTAAAACAAGCATTTCTGTTTTTCTTGAGTTTAAAAGCAAGAAGTTACCTGTTATCCACTGCCTAATATCTGAAACGCATGCTTCCAAAGTAGCTAATTTTGGGGCTTCTCCATGCTTCATCGAAATATATAACTGTGTATCATCAGCATAACAGTGAAAATTGACATTGTGGTTCCGGATTACATCACCAAGAGGCAGTATATATAGTGAGAACAATAATGGGCCCAGATCCGAGTCTTGAGGAACACCAAAACTTACCTTTGATTTGTCAGAGGATATGCCATCCACACATACGAACTGATATCTTTCAGATAAATAAGATTTAAACCAGGCTAGAACATGTCCACGTCGCCCAATATGGGTTTCCAGTCTCTCTAAGAGAAGGGAGTGATCAATAGTGTCAAAAGCAGCACTAAGATCAAGAAGCAACAGGACGGATGCGGAACCTTTGTCTGAGGTCATTAGAAGGTCATTTGTTACCTTCTCGAGTGCAGTCTCAGTACTATGATGGGGTCTGAAACCGGACTGTAGCATTTCATAAATGTTATTTGTCTTCAGGAAGGCATTCAGTTGTTGGGAAACACATTTTTCGAAGGTTTTTGAGAGGAACGGGAGGTTCGATATTGGCCTATGAATTGTTTAATATGTCTGGATCCAGATTCGATTTTTTTAGAAGAGGCTTAATTTCCGCTATTTTTAGTGAGTTTGGTACACATCCGGAGGAAATGGAGCAATTTATTATGTTCAACATTGGCTGACCTAGCACCGGGAATAGCTCCTTAAGTAATTTTGTTGGAATCGGGTCTAGCTGACAATTTGTGGGTTTAGAACTCATTACAAATTTAGTGAATGTGTCGAGCGATACGGATCAAAAAAAGTGTCCCCATTGACACCTGGTCAGGGAGGTTTAGGACATTCTCAGGACAACTGAGATTTTGGGGACTATAACTATTTAAGGAGGAGTCAGTTATTTGTTTTCTAATGCTGATGATCTTTTCATCAAAGAAGTTCATGTATTCATTACACCTAAAGTGAAGACCCACTTCACTTGTTGAGCGTTGCTTTTTTGTTAACTTTGCAACTGTATCGAAGATACATTTTGGATTGTTTTTGTTCACCTCAATCAGGTTGGAGAAATAAGCCGATCGAGCAGATGTGAGTGCTTTTCGGTATTGTAGTGTACTGTCTATCCAGGCTAGTCTGGATACTTCCAACTTGGTGGAGCGCCACTTTCGCTCCAATTTTCTGGAGGCTTGCGTGAGTGCTCTAGTATTGTCTGTGTACCAGGGAGCAAGTTTCTTGTTGCGTATTTCTTTTGTTTTTAGTGGTGCAACCGTATCTAAAGTATTTTGCAGTGTTGAGTTTAGATCCTCAATTAGATCATTTGCGGATTTATTTACTCTTTCACTGATGAGCGAACTTGGAAGAATATCAAGAAATCTATTTGTAGTCCGAGAATTTATAGTACGGCTTTTGAAACTCATTGTTTGCGAAGCAAGTGGATTTCTTGTTTTAACGGTAAATGTAATAAGACAGTGATCCAATATTCCAGGATTTTGGGGGGAAATTATTAGATCTACAATATCAATTTCTCGTGACAGGAAATCTAAGTTATGATTGTGGCAGTGTGTTGGACCTGAGACATGTTGGATTAAACCCATTGAGTCAATTATGGCTTCAAAGGCTTTTTGAAGAGGGTCACTGGACTTTTCCATATGATTATTGAAATCACCAAAAATTAGAATACTATCTGCCATGACTACAAGTTTAGACAAGAATTATGGAAACTCATTTAGGAATATTGTGTATGACCTGGGGGGCCTGTAAATAGTAGCTATGTAAAACGATTTATCAGCCTGGTTAACTTTCATGAGTAAAACTTAAAAAGAATGAAAACCAGTGATGTGTTTGAGTAAATTTATATTTACTGTCATAAATATTAGCAACACCCCCTCCTTCTCGGGATGCACGAGGGATATGATCACTAGTATAGCCAGGAAGAGAGGCCTCATTTATGGCAGTAAATTCATCAGGCTTTAGCCATGTTTCACACAAGCCAATAACATCTAATTTATGATCAGAGATTAAATCATTTACTGCAACTGCCTTTGGAGCAAGGGATCTAACATTTAAGAGTCCCATTCTTGAGATGCGAGGTGATACAGTCATTTTTATTTGTGACCGTGGAGGAAGGCTTTATCTTAATAACGTTGCTATTGTTAGCACTACCATGTTTAACTTTTCTCAGCCTGGAACGAGTCACAGTCGCAATAGGCAAAACTACTAACTACTCTGGCTATGCTATCGACAGACTCCACTATGCTAGCAAACTGGTTAACAGCCTGCGGCCTGTCCTGCACCCTATCTCATGGTGAGGCTATAGGAGTGAGACTCCTGTCAATGTTCCTAGATAAAAGAAGAGTACCACTCCAGCTAGGATGGAGTCCGTCGCTCTTCAGCAGATCAGGCCTGGTCCTATTTCTGGGAGAATCCCAAAAAGAGAGCCAGTTATCTACAAACTCTACCTCCTGCAACGGGCAGAACTCCGTTTTCATGACAACACATCTTTCTAGCTAGTTTACACGCTGATGCTATGTTCTGCTTCGTAACCTCTGACTGTTTCATCCTAACGTCGTTGGTGCCAACGTAAATAACAATATCTCTGTACTCTCTATACTTGCCAGTTTTAAACTTCGCTAGCACCAACCCCAGATTTGCGGCTATGTCGGTGGCTCTGCCCCCCGGTAAACAGTGTACGATCGCTGACTGATTCTTTAGTCTAATACTGCAGGTAATGGAATCGCCGATGACTAAAGTTTTCAGTTTTCCAGGCTTCCGGTAAAGAAAATGCCTGCCGATCATTCCCCTCCGAAGACGGCTCGGGCCTTGACTCCAACTCCAGTGGGGAAAACCTGTTGAAAATCTCAGTCAGCTCTAGCAGCGACACAGGTTTAACTGGTCGACAGCATTTCTTTCCAGTGACCCAGAGAAAGTACTTGTCCAGCTGCAGGAGCTGTGCCGGGGGGCTAACAACACTATCGTTTCTTCCTGGTGGCACAGACGCAGTTTTTTCCATTTCTACACTAACATAATCCTTGTCGGACATTTGCGTCTGAAGCCGAGCCTCTAACTCTGCTATCTTTACCTGAAGACGATAGTTCTCCTCCGTGTTGTAGCTACAACAATCACAATGGTAAGGCATAATAATGGTACTTAGCTTTGAGTGTTCAGGGGTGAGTAGTTCCGTTAATTATGTCCAAATAGAGTCCCAGTGTAGAAAAGTTGGGTAAAAAGCCAACAGATAAAAATATTGCATTGGTAAACTCTTAAAGTAGAATGTAACTAATTACTTTATATTGAGTAAATTCGAAAAAGTTTGGCAGGTAGCCAGGTAGGTAACAGCAAGCAGCGTACAGCACGTCAACAATCCCACAATCTTGACTCCCTGAACATGAAAAAATCACCTGGAATGGCAAAAAAATGTTTTTTGAACTTAAATGTGCTTAGCACTCATTTCATGTGCCTCTCTCCATCACAGGGTGAATAAAGTGGGTGACTCTTCGAATGTGAGCATCAGAACTGGACCACGGAGCAATGGAAGAAGGTGGCCTGGTCTGATGAATCGTGTTTCCTTTTACATCACGTGGATGGCCGGATGCATGTGTCGCTTTCCTGGAGAACAAATGGCACCAGGATGCACTATGGGAAGGAGGCAAGCCAGTGGAGGCAGTGTGATGTTTGGACAATAGAAGAATATAGTATACAGCACCATAAGTCTGAGTGATTTATTGCTTTGACCTTTTGGGAGCTGCATCTGTGTGAAAGGATTATGAAAATGATTTTTGATTTATGACTGGATGGTAGCAGTCGTTTTTCCGGGGGCAGTTGTATGTCCGGTTAGAGAGGGAGGGGTAGAGCAGGTGATTCTGTGGGATGAGAGGGGAGGTCAAAAAGGATTATGAGTAAAAATGTATGAACGGACGTTCATGTCCGGGGTGGTATTATTTGGACAGTTGTTTTTCCGGGGCTTCCTTCTCTGGGAGGAGAGGGTGTTGGGTTTCTTGAGATGTAGCGGCGCAAGGGGGGTTGAGCAGCAGTTACCTTTAGTTCATTCTCTGAGAGTTACCAATAAATAAGGGCTAGACTTCTCATGGTTTGTAGTTGAAATCGTTTTTTACTCTGTATAAGACTCAAGATGGCGCCTGTGCTTAGTGATACACCCGTGACAACCCAGACTTACGAATTAGGCCGCAGAATGGAGGAACGGAATAAAAGATACGTTCCAGAAATATACGATGCGCCAAAGAAGCGTTTTCTTAATGTGTATAGAACTCAAATACCTCCGTTTAAGCATTTGATGGATCAGCATGACATAGCGGATGGAAAAATGATCGACTTTGTGTTTGATTACCCGGCTTCTAAAGTGAACTGTTAACGTATGGTGTGATCTGGAAAATGACATGTTTCGGAGAATTGATGAGCTATACGCACAAAGTCAACAATGGCAGAGCGTTGTTAAACTTAGGACATGTATTGTTGGCGACGATAGTTACCAACACGATCCAGTTAAAGCCAAGATGTATATGGAAGCAGGAATGATATGTATTGGTTAAAAAAGCCACGCCCTCTGTCAAAGGATCTAAGTAATAAAAGGGTCGGGGTTAAAGTAGACCTTTTCAAAGAACCATGGCTTCCTTGATGCCAGAGGACTCCGCAGGGAAACCTATACCCCGCATTATATCACAACTTCGGAAAAGGCCTCTCTCCTATCTGCCTATTACACACCGTCCTAAAACATCTTTTACACCATTGCTTGATGAAGATACCCGAGACCAGGAATGGGATATAAGTTCCACAAGTGTGAACGAACAGTGCAGCAGTCCGCCTTCTTACTCACCGGTTATGCTGCCTCCTACCCCACCGCATGAACAGCCTTCCCCACCACCAACACCGCCACCACCACCACCATCACCTGACCTGCCTTCCTATCCCCTGGATTCGGACGTTTTTGATGGGGGACTGAGTCTGATTTTTGTGAACACCATCAAGGCTTCCATCGTAACACTTTTGGAGATTGTGATTGAGGAACACAAAAAAGAAAACTGCAACGGTTGTCTTACAGGCCATGGTAGTCAGTGACAGCATTAGTGTCTCTATGATTGCCCCAAGTATTATTATATCAACCATTTTGACGCTCTTGTCAAGCGACTGTGGACTGACCGTTTCATACCAGCGTTGACCAGAGCTCTGAAATCCTTGGGAAGTTGAATTACCTAGAGTCTATGGAATTTCAGAGTTGAAAGAGTCAACATACATCAGTAAGACTCTGAACAAGATCTCTGATTCGCTGCTGAGCAAGAACAAAGAACATCAGGGCCTGGTAAACGAAGTTGTTATTTTTTGGCAGAACATACCTGAAGATTTGTCTCACAGGCAGGCTGTTTCCTGAAACCCTTAATTGCTCTAATGGGTAACTGTTTATGTAGGTTATTTGAGAGAACAACTCAAAAATTTCTTTTGAGAAATGTTACAGATCTTATGATGCAAATTATTGAAAGGAAAGTAAATGATTCTTCACTCTACACATCCCGAACTTTTGTTAATGTTGAACGTGTGCAACGAATGGAGGAAATCTTTGATCGTGTTTGTATGACTCAAAAATGGTTACACTTGATATCGTTAGAAGTAGATGGCCCTTTAGAAAAATATTTGTCTAAAGTTTTACGTATTTACTTTGAACCACCGATGACATGTAATGTGAATCATCTAATTTGTTTGTATGCATATATAATCGATGTGTGTGTTTTAAAAATACAGAGCCATAAGCCTGTAAATGTAATCAAAGTATTCAAAGCCATGAATTATTATGTAACCGAGAAAACTGATTTTAAACTCTTGATTGATATTGTAAGCATGTAAACTGATTTTAAACTCTTGATATTGTAAGCATGTAAACTGATTTTAAACTCTTGATATTGCAAGCATGTAAACTCTTGATTAATATTGTGAATAAATTCTCCTCAACCTTTTCTATAAGTGTCTGATACATACTTTTGTAATAACCATAATAACGAGAATTAGGGGGATGGAGCAGCTAATGAAAAATATATATTTTAATCCTTCTCACCCGGGGTCTTTCGGGGGAAAGGAGCAACTTCAGAGAGCTGTTGTGCAAGAAACAGGAAGTAGCATAAGTGACGGACCTGTAACTGATTGGCTGTCCGGCCAGGATGCTTATACTCTCCATAAGCCAGTGAGAAAAACCTTCCCGTGAAATAGAGTGTTTACCACTCATCGTTTATCCCAATTACAGGCCAACTTCTGTGATATGCAAGCTTTTGCTGATAAAAATGATGGAAATAGCTACATGTTAACGGTAATAGACATTTTCTCAAAGGCAGCTTTTGTGAGAGTGTTAAAAAATAAGAGCGGGGCGGAAGTGACTAGGACTTTTGCATCTATTTTGAAAGAGAGTGGACTTCCCTAGAAAGTCCAAACGGACTCTGGAAAGGAGTTCTTTAATCGCACATTTAAAAAATTAATGAACGAGCACAATATTATCCATTTTGCTACGGGTTCAGATTTAAAAACTTCCGTTATTGAAAGTTATAACAGGACTTTGAAGGAAAGGATGTGGCGATATTTTACAGCTCATAACACACGGCGTTATGTCAACGTGATTAAATACTTGGTAAAAAGTTATAACAACAGCTATCACAAGAGCATACGTATGACACCGTCACAAGTAACATCCGAGAACACACTTGAAGTCTTTAAAAATCTTTACAGTTGGTTTCCCCTTCGTAAAAAGAAAGCCACTGCTTTTAAATTCAAAAAAGGCGATATTGTTAGTGTCTCAAATTTGCGAGGTGTTTTTGATAAGAAATATGAACAAGGTTACTCTGACAAATTATTTACAGTGACAGAATGCATACCGCGTATACTACCTGTTTATAAGCTAAGCGATTATGATAGGGAGTCTATCGAGGGTACCTTTTATGAACAAGAGCTTCAAAAAGTGAAGATAACTAAAGACAACTTTTTTCACGTAGATGAGATTTTGAAACGGAAAAAAGTAAAAGGAGAAACACATGTATTTGTCAGGTGGAAAAACCGGCTGGAAAAGTTCAACAGCTGGGTCCTAGAGTCGGAATTATTGGACGCAACAGGATAAAATAACTACCACTAGGGCGTGTTGTTCACAAGTGATTTCAACAATCATGGAAACCTCAGGTTTTATCTGACTCTGCCCAGCAATGCCTCAGCTGAAATATACCCAAACAACAAAAGTTCTAAATCCACAACAAATTTTGCCAAACCGATAGCGCTACAGGGGAGCTGGGAGGTAGGCTTCATCGAGATTATATACCCGCATAGCTGGACAAATACCATGAAAAATGATTTTGAGTTTTTCTGCAAATTAGACTCTAAACCACCAGACTCAAAACTGGTTACTATAAAAACATAGAAGCGATTGTCTTTGGGATGAACCAGGCCTCAAATGAGATGATTAAGAATGTGTTTTTAGGTTATGACGATATTCAAAAGAGAGTAAAAATTGTGAGCGATGAAAGCCAGTCAGCTATCAAGACTCAAGGCAGTTTAACTTACATATTAGGGATGCGCCCTGACAGATGGCTGGAAAGAAAAGATAATTTGAACCCTTTACCTGTAGACATACATGCTGGATTTTATAACATGTTTGTGTACACGGATAATATATCCTTTCAAAGGGTCGGAGACAGTTTTGTGCCATTCCTACGGACAGTTCATATAGAGGGAAGAAACTGAGATATTATCACAATTAATTATTCCGCAACTTGACCCTAACCGGTACATATCTTATTACATTGATCAAGTAGGGAATGGACTCCCGGGTTATTATGGCACCCCGACTATGTATGGTTCAGGGGTGGGCGGTATATTTCGTAATCTGTTTAGAATGGTTTCACTACTAATGAAGAGAGGCTTCAGCATAGCCAAGCCACATTTGAAAAATGCAGCGAAAAATATAGTGGGTGAGGTCCTAACGAATGTTATGAGTAAACGCACAGCATCAGATCCTGAACAACAAAGAGGATCCGGTGGACTCATGATGTTGGTTTGCAGAACTAAAAAGAGACCCCCTGGTGTGCGGATGCCTCCCCCTAAAAAGCCAAGGTCAGCGGTTAAAATAAAATCAGTAAGTCAAAAGCGGCGCAAAGGTAGGAAGTCTGCAAAAGCAATACGTGCAAGTATTTTCTAAAAATGGCTCTTTTACATTGAATGTCAGCTGAAGCAATAAAAACGGAGCTCGACCTTTTTTCGGCCCCCAGGACTCAATTTTCTATTGATAGTGCAAATTATGTTGAGATCATGCCGATCTCTGCCCTTACAGAGAACAGCCCTATAGAAGTTTTTATCCCCGGTCACGGTGAGCAAATCTTGGACCTGAATAACACTGCTAAACATCAGCATCAAAGTGACCAAGAAAGATGGCGGCAATATTCCAGCTGATGCCAAGGTGGCTCTCATTAATTATCCTCTGGCCACCATCTTTTCACAAGTGGACATGACATTAGGAGATCGACTCAAAAGTCAAAGCAGCTCTACTTACCCCTACAGGGCAATAATGGAATGTTTACTAAATTACTCAGTCGACCCCGCAGCCGTTCCACCGTTTGCAAATAGAGGGCTGATAGCTCAATCTGGCTACACTAGAAATTCCCAAAGGGTGGAACTTTTGGGAGCAATACATCATGAGATTTTCTTTCAAGAGCATTTACTCAAGAGCATTTTCTCCTAAATGCAGTTGATTTAAGAATCAAGTTATCAAGAGCAAAAGATGAATTTTGTCTGATGGCTGCAGCTGATGGAGATTTTAGTTTAAATTGCTAAGTGCCTCGCTGTTTGTGAAAAAAAGTTTCTGTATCTCCGGCCGTTCGTTTAGGCCATTCTCAGGCCTTATTGAAAGGAAATGCCCTTTACCCCATTCAAAGAATTACCATGAAAACATTCAGCATACCCAGAGGCTCTAGAATTTCCAGTCAGGACAACCTGTTTTTGGGATCGCTACCCCGCTACATTGTTATTGGACTGGTTGATCACGAAGCCTGCACCGGCAGTTTTGATAAAAACCCCTTCAATTTCCGTCATTTCAATGCAGAGTATGTAGCCCTCTGTCAGGACGGACGTCAAATTCCCGCTAAGGCCTTCCAACCAAATTTCAACAACTGTCTATACGTTAGAGAATTTCATAATCTATACCTGGCTACGGGGAGACATTTAAAAGATCTGGCCTTGCCTGTTGAGAGATAAGATTATGCAGCGGGCTATGCCCTGTTCGCTTTCAATTTATCCCCGGATGATGACAACACAGGAAACCTTTCACCGGTCTCCACAGGCAGCCTGCGACTGGAAATGCGCTTCCGGGAACCCTTAGACCGGACGGCTACTATGATCGTGTACGCATGCTCCGAATCCATCTTGGAAGTACACTCCCGAAGTCTTGGTGGATTATTATTAATTAAAACAAAGATGAACACCCAAGAGATTGAAAGTTTTATGCAACGAATGGTTGGAAAGCAGTTCCGTGGAGTATGGGCTTGTGACGAATTACCTACGGATACTTGTAGTAATAGACCTGCTATGTTCATTGTTAATACCCATCCTAAATACATGCCTGGGGAACACTGGCTCGCCGTGACTTGAGAAGAGGAAGAAGGCAGAAAAATCTCAATCATCATTGAATTTTCTATCTCTGTCAAAGAGCCAGGGGGCTTTCATATGAAGATGTTATATCCCAACATAGTGATGATTTAAGAAGTAATGATGTCATGGTAGATTGTTTTGTTAGAAAATATCAAAGTGTTTAAATGTACTGCCTTTAAAACCTTATACTCAGTGTGCGTGTTCAAGACAAGTGTTTAATGAAGGCCATAAATGTTAAGTTTTTTGTCAAATGTATTTTTATTGAAATAAAAATCTCATTACATTACAATTATCGATTAAGTATTTATTCAGAAAATTGTAACCAGTTTTCTGTATTCTTCCTTTCAAATGTAACCAGTCTTTTGGAGGGAACCAATTTTAAATTTTGTATCTGTTGACAAATTTTATAATTAGCCACACCTGCCAGAGGTAAATTGAGGTCAGCCATGGTTTCAAGAAAATGGGTCCGTCCTAGAGGTCTTTTGTCTTCGGATATCTTGTGAGGCATTTACATTTTTGATCAAGTCTATCATCTTAGAGCCTCTTAAAATTTTACCATTACTGATGAATTCACCCTTGTCATTCCAGCCAGCTCTTCCTTTTGACCCCTTTATTTTATTCATAATGTATATAAAAAATTTTCGGCTATGTGCTGGAGTATGCTCGAGCATGTCCTCATAACAGCATTCTCATCTATGGTGTGATCCTGTAAGCTCTCTGGAACAAGATGTTCTGTAGCCTCCGTTTCTGGTAGGGAGAGGGTCAAGTGTCCCGTGTTATTTTCATCTTGTTTTAACAAAAACAAATACCTTTGTAAGAGTTGAGAGTATTTCTTGCCTTGTCATAAGGGTTAATTCCTTTCATGTTCAATACATCCTTCATATTCGTATCCAGATCCCTTTCAGCTGTTTGTCTAATAGTTTCAGGGCCTTGTTGCTTAAGTTTATCCAACTGATGTTGAGGCACTAAATACATTTTGTTAGACAGCAGCTCCCACTCCTGGAGGCAATAAGACTACTGAGGAAAGGGACGGCAACACTTAACAAGGGTAAAAGGAAACCACCCGTCTGTATGGCACGCCTCTTTTTTTTAATACTGGTCCTTTTATCGGCAAATAGCTTGTTGATTGCCTTTTGCCTCTTTAATTTTTTAAATTGTTCCTGGCTGAGTGGGATGCGCTCTTTGAGAACGTTCAAAGCAATCTCACAGAGGGCCAAAATAAGATCTGAAGAACAATGGCCCAAGGCAGACTTGTGTTCTTTAGGGTTGGCTACGACTAGGGTTCTCAAGAAGGGCAAATGTCTTTTTAAACGTGCAGACATGTTTACTTTTTCTTTGGGATGTAAACTGTTGGCTACTCCCACGGGAACTATGGAGGACCAAACCTGCCAAAATTAGAAATAAATGTATCAATAAATAAATTTATGCATAAAAATATAATAAATGTATTAATCAAATATTATTTCCCGATTTATTTAATTCCTTGATCATTCATTTCTGTTTTTATTAATTTTTTAAATTAATTTCCATAATCATATATTTCTGTATATATTTATTTCTGTATTTATTTAAATATTCTTTTATTTCTGTATTTATTTATTTCCATATTCTTTTATTTCTGTATTTCTTATTTCCATATTCTTTTATTTCTGTATTCATTTATATCCGTGTTCTTTTATTTCTGCGTGTAATTATTTCTGTTTTTCCTTGTCCTAAAGCTAATGAGGGGGCGGGAGTAACAGTCAGACGTAGCAATCAAGCCCAGAGCAGCAGATAGAATCTGACTGTGAAGACGGTGAGTGCTGTTTTACAGTAGATCCTTGACGCATCCTCATGTTGCCAATCACTATTCCTGTCCCAGGAGTCCTTGCATTGAAATTGGTTCATTTCAGTGCCAGTGTATAGGACCAGACTTGTAATTTAAGCGATCATATTCTACCAAACTCCTTTCGGTTTGGACCTATGCACTGGTGTTGAAATCAAGACGTTATCCCCATCAGATCCCTGCAATGATCTGCAATGTAAGACAAAAGTTAGCTACAGCTCACGCGTGCTTCCTCGCTACTACAGGTAAACGCTGCCTTGTGTACAGTAGGCTACTCTTGAGTCAGTCCGCATGGTATTATAGCCAGCAAGTTAATAATGCAATTATTTATACCTTTTAATCGGGATGGAGGGAATATGTAGATTATTTTGAATGTGTTGCAGTTGAGTTGTTAAAGTGTATACACTTAAATCTTGCAGAACATTGCACAGTTATGTCATATTTTATACTGCAGGGGGATAATTCTATTCTTATGCTTTTTCACTGTTTTTCAAACAGGGTCTGTGACCATGTTATCCAGATTTAGTTTACTTTTGATTTGCCACTTTACATTCAAAGCATGTCAATTTAAAAGAAAATTGATGGAGTTCATTCAAAAGATTTTTCTATTCACTGCAGGGTACGTCAGTCGGCAAATTCCGGCTTTTCGCCGGTATCAGGTGTAGGCTTATTTGTCCGGCAGATGAAAATATCAACGGCCAAAATGTCTGGTGGGAAATATGCCAAATGAATAAATAAATAGATTAAGAGCATATTAAATAGCCTAATATTGTGTGACTTATATGATCTGTTGTCAAGAAAACAGTGAACATCCACTAGCTCTTACACTAGTTAGACATTAGGCTAGTGAGTGTTTGGTTATGTGACTAAGCGTGGCGCCAGATTCAAAAGCAGCACACTCTGGCACCAGCTCGAGCAGACAACTCTGAAATGTCCAAGGTGAAGCAGACATCCTCGAGCTGGTTTGAAAAAAAAAACAAGCAATGGGTGCCCCTACTGACCACAGAAATGTGTGGTTATTTGAAATCGCCTAGTTATTTGAAATAGCCTCCCTCCCTACAAAACGTGTTTCAATTTTAATGCAATGGGGCAACATATATAGGCTATTTATAGGCCATAGGCCTAGATTTTAATGCACATTATCTAATTAGGAAATATGGTTTGAAACAGAGGCGTTGCGAGGATCACAATACATTCGGGGCTTAGCCCCCCTCACTTCTTTGCCACGCATTTTTCATGGATGTCCATATGGCGCTGGCTGAAGTGTTGAAATAAATATGTTGTGCTGCCGCGTTGTTCTAACCACCGTCTTAAGGAGTTTTAATATTAGGCCTAAGTTAGATTGTGACATCTCTCTGGAACCCGAAATATTCCCAAACAGAAGATTAATTATTTTTCGGCACCAAATCATCCCTAGTTTCTATCACATTGTCCTCTGGGTTCGTTTTCTTAATTGGTCCTCTTCCTCTCCCTAACAGCAGACCCTTCTCCGCACTATTCTTTGGCAGTACGCCGCATCTTGGACACAGCAAATTCGTCTGAGTCAAAATTCTAGTGTTAGGCCATTTTAGAGTGAAGTGTTGAGGTTCTGGTGTTAATTCTGATAGAATGAGCTCTGTACTAGTGAGAAAACAATAGTGTAGGCGTAACATCACAGTTACCGGTATTCAACACTATAGGTGATACTTTAAACATCCGGGCATTTGGGCAGGTGCCGCTTTTTGAGGGACTTGACAGCCGCCATTTTCTTTCACTAACTTCGAGCATGAGGAGGTGAGAATAGTGAGTACCACAATTAATTCTCGTCAAAGTTGGGCCGAATTATGGTAACGTTAAACAGGTGCCCACAGAGGATAACAACGCTAAGCTACATTTATTTTAGAGCTAAAGTTAAGCTAGCTAAACTCTTGAAAATTGTTTTAAGCTGGTTGGGTCACGCAGATCATCATTAGTTTTTAACTTCGACTGTATGTCCATTTTTTTGTCTGCAAAATCACGCGCGTCTTTCAGTAACGTTAATATTAATCACTTGATATCACTGATTTGTAGCAAACAACACAATCACGAAGTTTACCACTCAAAAACTCAGCCTACAGGTAAGTACATTTGGGCCGAATTATACAGTACATGCTATGTTGCAGTAATTCAAACATAACCGTGTATATTTCAAAAAGATTTTATAGTTGAAAACTGTTTCTTTCAAAGCTGATTGAGGAAAGTTCATTTTTATTGAACTGCAGATATAACGTTATTTACTATTTCTGGGCATTGGCTAATTCTGTATTTAGTGCAATGTCAATGTTGGGACCCATGTATAGAAAATCACACAGGTAACAGTTAATGGCAAACTATTTACATGCACCTGTTATATTTGATTGCTGTTCAGTAAAGTTAGAGAATTATGCCACAGGGAAGTTGACAAAGGGCCCATTTTGTGTTTTTCAGTGCGTTTATTTTACAGGATACAAAGATATTACAGTCATCATAGGAAGTGTGAAGAGCACTATGTAAAGTTCCAGACCCGTCAGGCCAGAAAAAGAACATCTGCTTACCCTCCAGCTTCAGCTCCAAGAAGTATATTATGCTCCATCAGCGAGCATTTTAGTGTAGTGAACATTTTTTATTGTTATTTAGGTTATTAAAAAACAGATTTATCATTTAAATTAGCATTATCCTGTTGTCCCTCTGTTTTTCTACAGGCTCATGTTATCGATGGCAAAATGATAATTGAGGTGCAGTATCCAAACCGCAAGAAATACATCAAATTACAAGATGTTGATTTTGAAGAATTAATTTCTGAAGGTAAATTTCTCAAATGGTGTATGACTAACCAGTAATTCAGACTGTGTGGAGTCCAATATTTTACAATTAAACAACTTGCCATGTTATGTTGTATTTTAACCTCAAAACTTAGTGAAAGAGAAATTCTTGATCCCTGTGGACAAGATTACTGTGGAAGATGATTCCGGCACTGAGGTGGATGAAACTGTGTTTGCAGAATTATCCAAAGTGGAAGGGATTTGTTTTGTTATCAAGGACAGTCGTGACAATGGTAAATATAAAAAAAAAATTAGCTTGGTTTCACATTGCATTAACAGCAGTGCTCATTTCAGATGCATCCTCTGCATTGAATTTATCTGCATTGAATTTGTCGTTAGGATTAGCATATGAAGTATTAAGACTCCTGATGGAAACAGGTTTAAATTGAAGTAATAATTGATTGTTTAAAAACAAGTAATGTCTTTATAGCACCAATTGGAGCATAGTTTTTGGCTGTTGTTTGTGACCATTCATAAATGGTCAAAGCAGATATTTTCTTTTGAATTGAACTGTTCAGTCAGGAAGGATATAAGCAGAGTTTCTTGCATGACTGAAAGCAGGGGTCATGCCCAGTGTTTCATTCCAAAATGTGATCGACAACTATGCTGCAAATAAGGAGAATTGTTTGTTATACATTTTCTTCTTAGATTCAGGCACATCTCAGTCATCGCTTCCATCCACACCACTAACCCCATCCAGCGGGAGTTTCTCTGTGTCTATTAGTAGCAGTGACAGTGAAACGTCAAGACAACCCAAGCAAATTAGATATGAAGAAGCATTGCAGAGTTCTTCAGCCAGAGATGTAAGTTTATCCTCAAATGTCTACATATAAATAGTTTAGATCATATGAAAATTGTCATTGTTTTTTCACATTTCTGATTTATTTTATGTGCTTGATTTTTAAAATAAATAAATTGCCATTCAACCAACGATAAGATAAATTCTTAACGTTAGTTTTTTCCCTTTTTCAATAAGTTAAAACTGCATGATTACTAAAATATAGGTAAATTCTTTGGGGCTATATAATTGATTGTTTGTTACTAGTAACGCTGTCAGATTGTGAAAGGGCATCAGTGGTTGCTTGAATAAGATGGGAGAGAAAGCTGCAATGACAGTAATAAGCTCAACTCTTGTGTTAGGCGACTCGAATTACTAAAGAAATGTAGAAATCATTCCAGCCCTATAAAGCACAGGTGCTTGTGTATGTGAGTAAGCACCA
Source organism: Esox masquinongy (assembly GCA_016801175.1). Lineage (NCBI taxonomy): Eukaryota > Metazoa > Chordata > Actinopteri > Esociformes > Esocidae > Esox > Esox masquinongy. The sequence continues at coordinate 10,261 of JACXGI010011194.1, read as the reverse complement.
ATTTCCCTTTTTTCCTCTTTGCAGGAGAATACCTCAGCGAATAACTAAAGAGAAATATGCATAGGGAATTGTCACCTTGTTCCCTGCATTAAAAGATCCACTCTCCAGGAAAGGATATGTAAGTTGTGTATTAATTATATACCTTATTTTAAAATGTATTTTTGTATTACATAATGAGGATTAAGCATAAATGCACTTGGCTTGACACTGTACAGTGCCCCTTTGATTATTGATGCACAAATACATTCAGTTGCCATTTGTTTGGTTCACCTAGATGAACTAACGCATTTAAACACAGCAGTCCTTAAATAAATCCTTCCTCCGTGAAGGCTCTAATGTTCAGTTTTTGTTTTAACTGTTTTAGAGAGTCTTTATTAAACTTTATGGTCATTTAAACCCTGTAGTTGTGCTGCTGTTGAACTGTATTGTTAAACTGAGAGGTGTTTCTAATATTTAGTCTACCCTCACTGATAAAAATGGGGTAGGCCAAAAGTTGTGTAGCTCTCAGTATGACACTATACATTTCAACAGCAGCAGAAACTAGTGTCCAAAATGACCATAAAGTTGAACACCTCACTAAAGTTTGAACAAAAACTGAACATTAGAGCCGTCATGAAGGTAGTATGTATTGCAGGCTTGTGGAATTAGACTTCATTTGTTTTAGCTAGGTGCATAGCTCTGCCCTTTCGTAGCAACCATAACCACTTTATGTGGTCATTCTGTGAGGGGGGGTGGTATCACAAAAAAAGTAGTGTCAATGCATACCCTCTAATGCTATTGACTGAATCACTCTAAAACAGTTCTAATGTGTAACTTTTATTTATACTATGAACACATTGTTACATGAGGTTCCTTCTATTTGCTGATACTGAAGTTAAACTTAATTGTCTCCATTCTTGTTAAGGAACATTTTTACGACAGCCAAAGTGGCTCTGGATTTCTGGCATGGCGGCTCAAGACAATTCAAAGAAAGACAAAACTTGTGTCCAAGGAACGGAAAACACACACAGCAGGAGGAGGTGGTCCAAGACATGAGAGGGAGCTGCCTCTGATTGGTGGCGAGTTGGATGTAGAGCGCTGTAAAGAGGTCATATCCTTGATGAACCACATCAGTGACAGAGAAATCGTCCTGCGGAAGATGGAGACCTTTGAGTACAGACGGCACCTCATCCACAATCCTGATGACTCACACACTGTACTCTGTGTTTCCAAGGCTACTGGACACTAAAGGACTGGTAAGTATTGGCATCCTCTTCTGTAAACACAAATCGTAGATATAAACTTAGCATGTGATTGTGAGAAATATAGATTGAACCAAAAATATTCTTTAATTTCTCTGTTGCTGCAGATATATCAAGATTTTAGCCTCCTCTTTGGACCAGAAACCGCTGCCAAACTGCTTGAGAAGTGGCATTCATCCTATAAAGGAAAGGTGATTAGAGAAGCAGAGAGTCTTACTACTACTCCGGTGCCCCAGAGTTTGCTGAAGTCTGGCAGGAATCAGTACAATGACGAATCATCAGAGGATCGCCCAGGTATTCAATCAAAGGCCAAATGAAATTATTTTTGGTTCGTGTCATACACAGTATTTATGATAACTTAACACAGCTGATAAATTAAGATGGTCCTTTAGGCCCACAAACCCTGTGAGGGCCAGGGACAGTAGATTAAATAGCCTGGAAATTAAGTTTCAAAAGGAAACTTGTGATTCAAATAACACTCAGGACTTTTTTTTAATTCATACAGAGTGGGACAGTGATATGGCATCTTTCCTGCTGCTCCTGCATATCCTACCACCTCAGCCTAAAAAAAAGAAAATGCAGAAGATCAGCGCAGCTCAGGCTATGGAACATCTAGTTGTGTTTCACAAGGTATGCACCGGGCCACAGACTATGATTTTAAGTCGGAAACATTGCACAAAATAAAAACAATATTACAATGTTACTTGATATGTAATTTTTCCCACAGTCATGCAGGAGCCTAGAAGAACACCTAGATAACCAGGAGGGACATTGCCAGCCATACCTTCTTGCTTCTGGAACCTTCAAGCAGGCCATCAGTACATACTATGTTGTGATGGACAAGAAGCTCATCCCCTGCCAGGGAACCACGTCATTGGCAGCCTTTGATAAACTCTTTAAAGTGCACTTCGTTTTCAGTGTAAGCTATGATGACGCTCTCACCAACATGTACACATTCCTCCAGACAACAGTCTATGGTATTGATGTTGACACCACTAAAGAAAGTCCAAAAGTGAAGGAATTGAGAGCCAAGTTTTTAAACAATGCATACTTGCAACGTTTGTAGATAAGTGCACCTAGTGTAGAATTTTTTTTGGCATGTTATATCTTTGTTGGCTCAGTCTACAGCATTTTTATTGGCACAACAAAAGAGCCTAATGGCAAAGAGCCATGTTTATGAATGGAAGATGAGAACCAAGTTGTTGAACAATGTATAGGTGTCACATTTGTAGATCCTTGCATGATGCACCCAGTGCATTAATTCAGCACCTTAAATTTTTCATGGGTTATATCCTGGCAAAGAATTTGTTGTTGTTTGTGCTCAAGGAGGATGTTCATTGCAGTTTAAAAGTTTTGCAGGTTTTAGAAAGCATTTAAATAGTTTTCATAGTACTGTTAAAATGTGCACAAGCAATGTTAATATGCAAACACCGCATCAGTCAGACTTAGGTGAACAGAGCTCACAAGAAGATGCCTCTGACATGGACATGGATGTAATAAATCAACCTTCAACATCTGATATGTCAAAAGACCAGGCAAAAGATATGTGTGCTTCTATTATAGCAAAGTTACAAGGCAGTGGTGTCGCCAATAATGTTGTGTTATCCGTTGCTGAAAGCATGGAGGAGTATGTATGAAGTTCATGCAAATCTTAAAGAACAAGTGTTAAGCGCAGTGCCTACTTATAATCCCAGTAGAAGTGGAGTGGAAGAAGTCTTCAGCAATATTTTCAATCCATTTAGTCACTCAAACACAAACTCTAAATGGACAAAGTATTTTAGTGAGAAATGGGGTGTTGTTGAACCAGTAGAAATTCACTTGGGTGTGAGGTATGATTCGAAGAGAGACTAAGTATCTGGAGTATATGAGCAGGTTCCAGTGAATGACACTTTCATTTATATTCTCGTTGAAAACATTAGAGTTCATTTTCAAGAATGAAGAAGTGTGTTGTCAAATTAACAAATCTGCTAATCTTGGTGAGTTGTATCAGGATTTTTGTGATGGAAAATACTACAGACATCACCCATTGTATTCAAAATCCAAAAATGCGTTACAAATTCAAGTTTATTACGATGACTTTGAAACATCAAATCCCCTAGGGTCGAAACAAGGCATTCATAAGCTTGGATGTTTATATTTTACACTCCGCAATTTACCACATCTAAATTCATCCCTGATGAATATCCATCTAATTTCTTTGTTTCATTCCCAAGATGCAAAAAAATATGGCATTGACAAAATACTTAGTCCGTTTGTAGAAGACGTAAAGGTACTTGAGCAAAATGGAATGAAAGTGTAATTTGCTGAACAACCTCTCTATGGCACCATTGCACAAGTAACAGGTGACAATTTAGGTCTGAACTCAATTCTTGGTTATGCTGAATCTTTCACTGCGAACTACTACTGCAGGATGTGTCTTATTGACAAAGCATCAGCTCAAACAGTGTTTAGTGAAAATGAACCACGTGTGGTATTACAAACCAAATTAACCAATAAGGGGCATTACAGTTATCTTGTCGTGTATCCAAGGGAGAATTCTTGTTTTGGGATGAAACGCAATAGTATACTCAATTCCTTGTCATACTTCAATATATCAGATAACTTTGTGTTTGACATCATGCATGATATTTTAGAAGGCGCTGCACAGTATGAAATGAAGTTGTTGTTTGAATATTTGAATCAGAACTTTATTTCTAATGAAAACACTCCAGCGTGTATATGCTTTCAACTATGGCTTCATAGTTGAAAGCAGGATAAAAAGAATCGTCCAACACGCATAAACATGTTTTGTACTGGCAGTGGTATTGGGCTTAATGCCAGTCAAACATTATGCCTTATTCGGAACCTCCCACTAATCTTCGGTGATGTTGTCCCAGAAGGTGACACACATTGGCATTTGTTGTTACTTTGGTTGCACATCATTAACATTGTATTTTCTCCCTGTATTACAGAGGGAATGACTGTATATTTAAAATAACTCATTGAAGAGCATCACAGGTTATTTACAGATTTGTACCCTCAAAATAATTTGATCCCAAAACATCACTTTATGATCCATTATCCTGAATGTATATGACAAATTGGTCCATTAGTACATGTTTGGAGTATGAGATATGAAGCCAAACACAAATTCTTCAAGTCTAGCATAAAAAACTTCAAGAATATAACTAAGTACCTTGCGAAGAAACACCGAATAGCTGTTGCCTATCATTGGGAATCATTGTCTGCCAAAGGTATTGAGTCTGGGCCCGTCAAATCGAAAATACTGACTGATGTTGGAAATGGTGATTTGATTTCAGAGCATTTTCAAATTGCTATCTCAGATGAGAAGTGTCACAACTTGGGTTAAACACAATGGTATTGAATATCATGTTGGCCTTGTTGTTTGCACAGATTTTGTTCACGAGATGCCAGTTTTCAATAAGATTGTTTCCATCTTTCTGAAAAATAAGGTCTATTTTTTGGTGTCGGAAATGGAGACTACATTTGTAGAGCATTTTCATGCTTTTCATGTTGTTGACAACATGCATAATGTTTCAATTGTTACACCTCATGATTTGAGATACTTTAAGCCCTTTGATGTCCAAATGTCATATGGTACAGACTCATTTTTCTATGTTGTGCCAGATTGCTGCATTCTATAGAGCAAGCAAGAGTTGTGAGCTACTTCATGTTCTGAGCAGTATTGTATTATACAAGGTCATTGTACAGGGCTTTTTGCATGCCCTGTTAAATGTGAAGCTCTTGTTAAAGGAAAAATAATAAAAATTTTCATTGGAGTACTTTCTGAAGTGATTATTGCCCATAGGTGGTGGGATGGTTACACTAACAGATTGTACATTTTAAATTTTAATAGTGTACATTTGAACTCTAATCGTGTTAATCCCAATGGCCCATGTACCCTGTATAAGTAGCATACTCGACATTAGTTAAGTGTTAACTGATCACTGATGTAGTGTTGACCAGTTACTCCATAAGTGCCTCTAATAATGAACACCGACTTAGGGTTGACATCATTTGTGGTGTTAATAATTTTCACTCTTAAGAGTTTGTTGATTAACACTGTTATAGTGTTTATAATTTTAACTCATTAATAATTGTTAATTTAACACTTTAATGGTGGTTCCCATACAAACCCTTGGTGAGTGTTAATTTTAAATCTGAGGGTGTTAAATTTGCGATTTCAAATTTGCAGTCGATGTTTCTGACTGTTAGAACTTGCTGTTTGGAATGCCTGCCCTGCTAATATCCACTCGACCCACGCTTGTTGTAACTTTATTGGGTTGTGGCTATTACTTTCGTTAGTTATAGAGCCATCAAGGAATTGGGATATTTTAAGAATACCAACTTTAACTCACTTTTAATAAATTGGGATGAGTGAGCGGCGTGATCAGAACAATGTATAGGCCCTATTTGTATAGTTTGATTGACAGATTTGAGACATACAACTGGACATTTGAATTGTAAGCGTTAATTGTCTTAAAATAGCAAAAGATACAGGAATGTGTGTTGTAAGAGCGCTTGTATGTGTTGATTGACACGATCGTCCCGTTCGCTTGCCAGACTCCAACCTTTATACTAATAATCTGAATTATTATGTTTAAGTAGGCAAACGGATTCTAAAATCAACTCCTACTAGGCCTAAATTTTATACAAATACGAATATGATTATAGCGAAGTTGGCACACCAGTAAAAATAATTATTTTGATTGAGCGTAAAAATAAAATAAAATGCCAAAATCGCAGCTTTCTGCGGTTTAAAAATCGCACATGTTCAAATTGCGATTTCAATGTGATTTTGATTAATCGTGTGGCCCTACTCTTCAGTTGCACTTATATTGCTCTTGGAATAATGATTCAAAAAATATTATTGTGCACCCATAGCAACCAGAATCAGAAGGCAACAATGACAAGCCCTGTCAAACGCTCTGACATCCTATGAAAATGGACATAGTTAGCATGGTAAGCTATTTCATTGGCTTCAAAATCCCTTATTCAGATTGGAAACATGATTTTGGAATCAAAATATTGTGCAAAAGATCGTTGTCTATAAAAATAATTGCGATCAGGTTCAAATTATTTCGATCAGGCAATTATGTAATAATTGCAACAACCCTGGTGTAGCCTATCTATGCTCAGTTCACAAAGATTGTGAATGGTTCATTCTGCTGACTTAAATGATTTAAATAAAAAAACATTTGTTGGATCATAGTTTGTGTTTTATTGATTTTTAAATGTAGGCTATTATATGGCTATTTAAAAAATATGTCCAGTAACGGTTATTTATGGCTGGAATTCTCGAATTTTAACAGCCATATTGGCAGTCAAAAAAGTCTAGCGTAAAGTGGTGATAGGCCTAACCGCATTGGGCTTATCCGACTTTTGAAAACGATTTCAAATGTTTTTTAAGTAGGTTAGTCTATACTTCAGTGGCTTAGTTATGTTCGATTATGTTTAAACTGATAGCTAAATTATTTAGTTTGATGTAGAATGTAATAGCATAATTAGTGTAAAATCTCTGCCTTCCAATAGTGTAGTTGTCAATGTCATCTCAGCCTAAAACAAGCTAAGCCTAATGAAAATATATTGTTTGCAAGGGCAAACAGATAGCTATCTAGTTGAAAAGTTATCACCCACACTTTACACTGAGATTTATAACTGGTTGTCTTACCACGTAGAAAAAGGTGAAGGCGTTCCTCTAAAAACTGAAACGGTAACATTTATTATTAAAAACTTAACTGGATGAAATCTAATATTCGAGATATCTTATACTGGGATTGATGCATAGTTTATATAGTAGGCCTATTTAGAATTAAATTATTAAATAACAACAATACTGTGCACAAGGCAGCATTTACCCGTAGTAGCGAGGAAGCACGCATGAGCAGTAGCGAATTAACAGATTTTAGCCACAATGTAATCTTTCTCTAGAGCCTTATTGAACTCCTCTGTAACCCATACACCTGTCAGAACTCTCTCTTCATCAGAATGACAGGGATGTTGCTGATTATTGTTGTCACTGCATGTGTGACAAAGAGAAAAGAAAAGCATCCCATTAGGCCCATGGGTTGGTAACACTGGAAGAAACAAACCCAGAGGAGGGTAAACTGTTGCCTTAATCAGGCCGGAATAGTTTTGGGGCAAGTCAAAGTCACTATGAATGATTTCAGGATGGCCCAGAGGAAAGTGCTATTTGCTCATGACATAAGGATAAAGGGATGTAAAATCACTGTACTCTATTGTTTCATCCTCTTGGACTAAATGTCTTCAATTCAAAGCATTGGTGCATCCACCAAATAATGCATCTCTGGGGTCCAGGGGTTCTGGCATGCCAACATTTTCCATAAAAGCCTGAACCTGAGGGTCTGACCTTTTCAAGTGAGCCCACTCATGCTCCCACAAAACCACCACTTTCAGACGATAATCAGCCTGTAAGGATTTCTGTTTGTCTTGGAACTCTAGATACATGTCACCAAAGCTCTTTTGGGTTAAATCACACATTTCCTGTGGCAAAAAGCAGGATGTACATCCGTGAAAGAAACATCCGTTGTACTCAAAAGCTGTCTCGACACCCTCGATGACTGCATAACCGTTTACATGATAAGGTCCAAACTTTCTTTCACCCCCCTTCAAGGCATGCTGAATAAAGATGTTTTTTGTCTCAGCCAGGTACTCCAACCATTGTATGGAACCACTAGAATATGATTTGTACTGCCTTCTATAGTTATCAGGTGAGAGAATGGCTATAGATTCCTTTGTCATAAAATGAGTATGATAAGTTTTCATGCAAGCCGATGCAATAGTTATACAACTCAAGGGATCAATGCCTGCGTCATTGATTACTTCCTCTCTGAACTTGAGACAACCTTCACGCAAGATAGCCACATCATTGTCACAATACATTTCCATCTCTTAATGAAAATCAAAGGTCTCATGATGGACTGTCTCATACCATGTCATAAACTTCTCTCTCTCTTTGACTGTCATTTGATCAGCTCCATACATTTCAGGACCAGGGTAAGGACCTATGTAATTGAGATTCTCCTCAGAGCTGAAAAAAAGCTAAGACTGTCAATATATCATTGATCAAATGTGTGATTGGTAAAACACAACACATTGCTTCCTTGTGTTATAAGAGTGGGAGTTAAGTCTTGCAGTACCAAGGGGTTTAAAAGAAGGTAGGAGTCATAACCTCTTGAATTATGGGCTATGAAATTGTACTTTATATATTTGTTTTTCCGAAAGTGCTTTAAAAAGAGCATGGCACAATCCTGTCCCTTAGTCGTCCACTTTTTACCCTTGAAGGTCATGCTAGACACAAATACAGGCAGGTGTAAACCTGTTGAGTCATTCTGTCGGGTTTCAAAGTCATAAAAGACATTTTTTTCTGATGGCTTTGCTTCATTCAAAGATTGAATATAACATTTGTGGACCTTTTCAAATACACCAACGTCATCCAAAAGCCCTTTACATATTGGACAACGTTTTCTGATACATTTGTGTGGTTGGGGGTTATTAATTTTTAGATTATAATTTGCATTGCATAAGGGACATCTCTTATTGATGTCACACCAGCTGGCAAAATTACATGCTACAGGATGCCATAAGGCTAACTTGTGTTTTTCATAGCAGTAAGCTGAACGACATGTACGGTTACAGTCATAACACTTTGTGAGCTGCAGGGGTTGATATGGACAGTCCGCATTAATGCATACTGCACAGTTATACCGACAGGAGTGCCCTCCTAAAGCCGGTTTGACATGTCTGACAGATGTAGGGAGCACCCAAGAATGCCTTAATGTTGGTAATACCATAATAATGACTGTCTTGTACAAACAAATACAGCATTTGTGGATGAGGCTGTGACGTGTTTTGGAATTTCAAGACGGCCGAATCATCCCTACTATGATAGAGAACGACCACTTTGATGTCGAGTAAGCTTTCAAATTTGACTATATCAGAAAACGCTACAGTTTCCTAAATGGACAAGCCCACTGCTCTCTGAAATTCAGTAGCTATCTTTAGACCTTCTATTTCACTTTTATGCTGTTATTTTATTTATTTTATATTTCTCTTTTTGATTTATTTTGTTATTAAATGTATATTTAGCTATCTTTTACCAATCATAAAAGCGCTGGAGTGCGAGGAATGAGATAACGGGGTGGTACAGTAAACAGTTATGGTAACTGTAATTAATTGATTATGAATATATAATGCATGTACAGACATGGCATAAATGTCTCCCTGGAAAGAGCCAAGTAAGATATTGATGCAATGATTATCTCACATAGGGACTGACGGGTTCATCCTAGCATTGGAATGCAAGGATTGAGATACCGGGGTGTTGAAGTTCTTGCAGTCCCCCTGGAGACAGCTGAGCTAGAGAATTGTAACAATCTGACTGTTTTAATTCCATTGCATTTTTTATTTTTATTTTCACTGTAAAGCACATTGAATTGCTTCTATGTAAGAATTGGGCTATATAAATAAACTTGCTTGCTAATACCGGGATTCAATAAATGCGCCAGACAAATGGCAAGACATAATTTGTTGTCCGCATTCTGAGGAATAATAAGATATTCCTTTTTGTTGTTAATTATTTCGGATTTCAAGAGAGTTTCAGCCTTCCTCCTCTGTCTGCCCGCACCCTGAGGAGTTCTCAATATTTGCACAATTAGTTCCTGGGTATTATTGGCTAAGATTGCTAAATTGGACTGTACAAGCCTTTCAATCATATGCAGATGTCAGGGGCACGGGTGAGGATCCAATCGCGGACTGGGAGCGAGTGGGAAAAGGGCAGGTAGTGTGGACGGGGACGGTGGGTAAGGCGTTTAACGTAACGGCGGCGAAGGGGCAGACGAGCGATAGGCAGAGTGGTCAGGGACGGGCAGAGAGTCGGTACACGGACTGGCGGCAACAGTACAGTCAGGGAGCAGGCAGAGTAGTCGGGGACAGGCGAGAGGTCAGAATACCGGCGGACAACAGAAGTACAGGCAGGGCTCAGGCAGATTAGTCGGGAA